>JAUTBS010196252.1:0-11783 GCA_032361285.1 Aequorea victoria | reverse complement strand
ATATATAATTAAAACCCCTTGGCCGACTCCCTATGAGAGGGGGAGTGATGTGACTATTATTGTTTTTAAAAAGAAAAAAAAAAGAAAAGAAAAAAAAAGTGGAAAACATGAAAAGATGGAAGTATGGAGTTTGCTTGGAAGAATGGTCTTCCCTCCCATCAAGTCTCCCAAAATCTTCAATGAATAGTGAAAATATAAATGGAAGAAGGATTTGATGAGAGAGACTTGATGTGACTAAAAAAATAAAAATAAAAGAAAAAGAAAAAATCTTCCAATCTCCTTTAATTTTAGGATGTATTTTCCAATTAAACCAAATATGGCCTTAAGTCTATGAGAATTAAATTAATGGGTCCAAATATGGTGTTAGCTATCTTGGAGTCCAAGACTTAGCTAGAATTTCACAAAACTAGAAGAACTAAGTAGCTAACTTGAAATTGAGTTGAGATTAAATAAAAGGCAAAATAGTCTTTTCACCTCAAATTCTTGCCTATAAATAGAGCCGTTCTCCCACATGAATTATTTTACAACAGAAACTATTCTCTACACTTAGAGATTTCGGTGGAGCCTAGAGAGAATAGAGGGGAGAAAGAAAAGAAGAAGAAAAAATAAAGAAGAAGGAAGGAAATGAAAGAAAGGAAAAAAGGAGAAAGAAGAGAAGGAAGAACAACCATAGTTCCTCCAACCCTCAACCAAGAAATCATCAAGTAAGAAGTTCTTAAAACTTTTCTTCAAAATTCTAAAATCATCTCGCACCTCTTATCCCACTACAAATAAAAAACAAGATAAGGACATGGAAGAAAACACAAGAAGGATCTTGAATCTAAAAAAAAAGAACTTTCTTAATTTGAGAACATGATGAAGTAATAAGTTGAGACATCTAAAAAAGTTAGTAAAAATGGCTAACATAACATATAAAGTGATCTTAAGTCGAGTAAAAATAATTATTGCATGGGCAAGAGGGTAAAAAAGAAAAGGAAAGTAAGAAACCTCATGAAAAGGACAAAACAATGGCTAAAAACTCCATCTAAGAATTTTTGTGCTAGCCAAACAGAGCCTAAATAAAAACATATTTTTGACAGAGCTAATTTACCATATCGTGAACATGTGTGATTTTGTTTGGAGCAAAAAATATATTTTAGAACCCCTATGTCATTTCTAAACATTCTATGTCGAAATCGCAGAAGAACAATCCACTTTGAGGAATTCTAGTAAATTCCAGAACAATTCCCTAGAGATGAGTCATATATGGACAGAAAGGTATATGGATATGGTTTCACTCAAAACTGATAAGTCTCACTTTTATTGGACGTATTTTGAGAAAATGAGATTCTCCCAAACAGTGATGTTGTTGGATAAATTCTGCCTCAAGAGTTTTTAGAGCATTTTCTGTTGAGATTTGGCTCTCAGATTCTACACGAGAAATGTAGGTAACATCCTAGTATAGTCTCTAAAAGTTTTTCAGGATTTTTAGAGAAGGTTTAATATTTTACCACGAATTTCAAATGGATGGGACAAAACCTAAAAATGAAGAAAAACATGATTCAAGAAGGCTTTAAGAAAATATAACAACCTAACAACCTAATATATTTAAGAATAAAAATATCTCACTTGGACAAGCATGCACGTGTCACCTTAGTTCACATAGTAAAGTTCCTATTATATTTGTGTGTTAGGAAACGGAGGTCCGGAGTGAACCGAATGTCGTAGCTCAAGGAGGAGCACTTATTTTGAGGTGAGTTTCTTTCATCACTAGTTTGGTATTATAAATGTGTGAATGGTTAAATATCTTATACTTTCATGATATACAATTTGAGAAAATGAATGGTGGTTTTACTTGTGAAAGAAAACTGTGTTTGCGAACTCTTGTTTTATGAAATGATCTTGGAATATATTTTTGAAACCTAAATAAATGTTGGGATGAATGAATAAAGGATACAAAATGTGTATCATGATAGCCTTGATATTATATGGTGTGGGTCATATAATGGGTATATCTCACAAAGGTTTCGTGGGTATATGCCATGATTAATATGTATGTATATCATGGATAAGCCACAGGTGATGTGTTAAATCTAGCACTGAGCATTGTTAAGTGGCCCGATGAATACTTTTTAATCCTGTTCACTGAGTACGCAGGATATTCGCGGACTTAGTACTGCAACAACTCCTAGTTGGTAGGTTAATACAAACCCTTAGCTATATAAAATGGTTTGATGGATGATAATGATAGAATCATGGAATATCTCTTTTAAAGATATATAATGCTTGGAAAACCCTCTCATGAGGTAATTTGTGGAAAGATAAAACTTAAAATCTTTTGTGATAAATTATGCTTTAGGAAAAGTTATTCTGTTTTCAAAGTGATGAACTGTTTTGATTTTCATTGTGTAATTTATAATACTATTGCAAGTGATTGGTGAGCATGTGGATTTGTAGCTCACCCTACACATATTGATCTTTTGGCAGGTTTTGGCGTCAGGGCTGTGTCCGATTTGGTCCACTATGGTCTTAGATTAATGGGAAGGTTTTGGGAAGTTAGGGTCTGCAATTCTTTTTATTTTTCTTCTTTGGCTTATAATTAATGAAATAATATTGATGAGGTTGTAAGTCTTCCTGTTTAATTATCTCTAAGTTATGTTGGACCCATGAATGAAGTTCATTATGGAACGTATGAATGAAGCAATCTGAAGTTTTGGTTCTATGGATGTTGTCAAAAATGTTGGGTTGTGTACCATTCCTTAGGTCTCGTGCCCGGTTCTCGGGGTGAGCCTTGTCAGAGATGAAGATCTCTACAGATAAGCTGAGTTTCACCCGCACCATATTCTTCTCTCGCCCGAGACCCTCCGAGATTGTCCCGAGTTCCTTTGACGTTGAGGTGATTGAAATCTCAACATTTCCCTTTTTCAATTCAAGCCGGGTCTACACCATCACCCCTTTTCTTCCATTGAGGAAATCTCAACGGATAAGTCGGGTTTTACCCGCACCCTTTCTCTCTCTTAGATCTTTTGAGAAAATCCCGAGACATTGAGGCGATTGAAATCTCAATGTTTCCCCCTATGCCGGGTATCACATGCACCCTTTTCTTGGACGTTGAGGCGATATAAATCTCAACATTTCTCCTTTTCAATTTAAGTCGAGTTTACACCCGCACCCCTTTTCTGCCATTGGCGAAATCTCAACGGGTAAGATGGGGTTCACCCACACTTTTTCTCTTTCCGGGATCTTCTGAGAAAATTCCAAGACGTTGAGGTCATGAAAATCTCAACATTTTTTCTAAGCCGGGTATTATCCGCACCATTTTCTTGGATGTCGAGGCGATGAAAATCTTGACGTTTCTCATTTTTTATTTAAGTCGGGTTCATTATTAGCACCCTTTCTCTCTCCAGGATCTTCTGAGGCAATTTCGAGATATTAAGGCGATGGAAATCTAAATATTTCTCCTAAGCTAGGTATCACCCACACCCTTTATTGGACATTGAGGAGATGAAAATCTCAATGTGACACCTCACTTTTCACAACACAAATTTTAAGCACTAAACCAAGAATAAAGGCGGTACGCCTTTAGGAATGACATTCGAACCCTATGAACAAAGGGATGAATGAATGAAATATGAAATAGGATAAACCTAGAAAGGTAGAATATATAAAAAGAGTTTAAATAAATTTTCAACAAGGAGAGTTTAAAATGTTCAAGTTGGAAAGTACTACGAAAAGCAAAAAGGGCACAAAAAATCGAAAATGGCCAAAGTGAGGTCTAGAAATTCCTAAAATCCAAAACTTAAATAATAATTTGGATAGAGAATAAGGCTAAGCCCAACTATAAGTGCCCAACAAAATCATAAACCAAATAACTCAATTAAGAGTTCAAAAGAAGAAAAGTTATGAAATGCCTAAATGAGGCCCAAACTTTGAGAAGCCCAATAGGAAAATTTAATTAAGGTTTTAGGCCAAACATTGTGGGGGTCCAATATAAATAATTATTTGAGCCCAATTAATTTATTAATGGCACAATTGATTTAATTACAAGCCCAAACTAAAGTTAGGCCCAACACTTGAAATTTGACCCAAATGAAGTTAATTTGGGCCCAAAGTGAATTTTAATCTCATAAGTTAATAAAATTAATAACAAAAATAATAAAATGAAACTTCTAGAAGTGGCTTGGCCGAAATCCCATTGGATGGAAGACTGATGTGACATTTTCAAGAAAAAAAAAGAAAAAGAAAAGGTAAGGTGGAAATGATGGTTTCTTGAAAGTATGGGTTTCTTACCTCATCAAAGGCCCCTAAGTATTCAAGGAATAGTGTAAGGCACATGGAGAATGGTGATAGGAAAGGAGATGTGATGGGACATAATTAGAATAAAAAAAAAAAATAGAAATGTCTTATCAAGTACCATAAAATTAGGGAACTTGTTCCCCATTAAACAAAACAAGTCCTTATGGCCTAACAAAAATAGATTATTGAATCCAAACATGGCATTAGCAACCTTGGATCCCAAGTTGTAGTTAGATTGAAATCAAATTGGAAGAACAAGAATTTAATTGGGAGTTGAGTTAGAACTAAATGAGGGGTAGTATGGACTTTTTACCCCAAATCTTAGCCTATAAATAGAACTCTTTCTATAACACTTTAAAACATTTTCTCAATCTACTCCTCTCTCTAAAATTTGGTGGAAGGAGAAGAAGAAGGAGAAGGAGAAGAAGAAGAAGAAGAAGAAAAAGAAGAAGGAAGAGAAGAAAGAAAGAAGAAAAGGAAGAAGGAAGAGGAAAAAGAACCTAAAGCTAAGTCTTAAGCTCTTGGAACAAAGAAGACTATCAAATAAGTGATCTTCAAAGATCTCTATGTCTTACTCAGGAAAATCTTCTTATCTGAAACCCTCTCTAAGATAAAAGAAACATGAACAAGAATAGAGATAAACCAATGAAATAAGAAAGGAAAGTGTAAAACCTTATTCTAGGGAAACTTCTTAATGATCAAAGATAAAGGAGAACTAATGTAAGAAAATATGGGTACCTTAAGATGAACATATTGTGTTGTTATGATGTGTTTGGACATGCTTAGGATGTGCCAAAATAGGAGAAGTTGGATGTTGTGTGCGATTGTGAAAGAATCAACAAAATAATGTGACTTTTGAGCAACTCTAGGAAATTTCGTGTGAACCAAACATTCTCCAAAATATATTCTATTTCACACCGAGCCTCTTTAGGATGTCTTGAGTATGTTTGATTTTTGGTTGGACCCAAAAATGTATTTTTGAATCCCTATGCCATTTTTTGAAGTTTCTGTGACAGTGAGGCAGCAAAACAGCCAACTTTGAACCTTTGTAGATTAATCTAGAAACCTCCCATTCAGATGAGCCACCTATCCCAAGAAATGTCTATGGCTATAGTTTCATACCAAACTTACAAAACTCATTTTTTTTGGGTAGATTGGGAGATATCTCGATTCTCCCAAATAGACTCCTTTTCTGACAGATTTATTTGTCCGAATTGTAAAGCCCTTCTTTGTTGACAACCAGTCCTCAGTTTCTTCTTGAAAAGTTAAGATAACACAATAATATAGTTTTCTATAATTTCACAGAGTTTTCCAGTAATTATTGGTATTTTTAAAGTATTTTTGAAGCTCTGGGGCAGAATTTGAAAATGAAGAAGAATATGGTTTAAGAAGGCTTTACGCAAAAATAAGTACCTAAACCTAAGTAAAGGATCTTGGAAACTATGAGGGTACCAAGAATGATTAATAAGGATATATCTATGAAGAAAAATACCCCACTTGCATACCCACACAAAAATGCATGTGTCACCTTAGTTCACGAAGTTAAGTTTCTATCCTATCTATGTGGTAGAATCGGAGTTCCGGAGTGAATCGGAGGGCATGGCTTGAAGAGGAGCACTCGTTTTTGACATGGGTTTTCCTTATCAAAAGCTTAGTATTATGAATGTGTGAATGGTTAAATTTCTTATACTTTCATAATTTATGATTTGAGAAAATAAATGATGGTGTCTTGTAAAAGAAAGCTATGTTTACGAACTCATATTTTATGAAATGATTTTTGGAATATGCTTCTGAAACCTAAATGGATGTTGGAATAAATGATTAATGGATACAATGTGTGTATCATAATAGCCTTGATATTACATCAAAATGCCATGTGGTGGGTATATCGCATATCTAACCCTGTATGGATATACGCCACTGTATATTATATATATTATTATGTGGGTATATTGCATATTTGACCGTGTATGGATATACGCCATGGTATATGTAAGGAATATATCGTGAAACTAACCCCATGTGGATATATGTCCTAGTATTATGACAAATTGTTAACTCTATCCCTGAGCATTGTTGAGGTGATATGGGGAATGATCCTTAACCCTGTCCACTAAGTAGGCGGGATATTCCAGTAACAGTACTATAACAACTCTTAGTTGGGAGATTAATACAACACAAGGTATTATGAGAAAATATGATTAATAAATGGATAATTATGTTACCACTACTACGTGGATATGTGAAATGAAAAGACGTAATTATCAGTACTAAGTGAATAAATGGAAATGATATTAGAAATCCTCTGCCGAGAGGCAATTGTTGGAGAATCCTCCACTGAGATGTGCTGATGTTATAATTATGGAATTCCTCCACTGAGAGGTGAACGATTGAAAAAAATGTTAAGACGAAAGTTTTTCTTTTAAAAGATAAGTGATGGTTGGAAAAACCCTCTATTATGAGGTAATTTTTGGAAAGATCTCAACTTGAAATATTTTGTGACAAAAAAGATGTTTTGTGAAAAATTATCCTGTTTTCAAAGTGATGAACTGTTTTGTTTCCATTGTTCCATTTATAATGCTATTGCAAGTGATTGGTGAGCACGTGAATTATAGCTCACCCCCACACAGATTGATGTTCTTGGTAGGATTTCAGTGTCAGGGCTATGTCCGGTACGGTCCTGTAATGCCCCAAAAATTTGATTCGTTAAGAGACATAGATATAATATATAAGTTTATTCTAACAACAACCATCCAACATAATTAGATATTTATTATAAGATAGTATTGTTCACTTTTTCACACATGACACAACCTGTTTTAAATATTACATTCCAACGATAATGTAAAAAGATTACAGAAATTAAAATTCTCCAAGCACAGCTGCTACTTGATCAAGTGAGCCACTGCTCTACATATTCCTCTGCGGCCATCTTCGATCATTGTCTCCTCTTCATATCCTAGCCTAAAATGCCATGAGCTGCGAAGTCCAGAAAGAAACTCTCAAACCCAACGTTTCTAACACATAATACATACAACATGAGATAATGATATATGATATGCACAAATGATGAAACTCTGAATTCTGACACTGATTCCTTTATGCCGAAAGGATTAACAAAACTCAACCACACATACTAACAACATCAGAAGTTTAAGCCGCCAGATAGCCACGACACAGTTCCTCATTGGTGGTCACCATGACTCAATGTGGGTTACATACCCACCGATCCATGCCAACTCCCGTCTAGAATTGATCTTAAAGACCCATCTTGTCACACCATGAGCCGTAGTATAGTGACACACTCCATTAGCTCATTAATGCCCCAAGGGTTGCGGGGTACTGCCAGGTGAGGAGTCACACTACACTGCACCCCGAAACTACCTCCCTCATGAGTCCATGGAAAATCTGTATTAAATTCATCAGTTCGACACGGTACACCAAGCTACACTATACCCATCGCAATGTTACAACATGGAAGGGAAAATCACCCACTCCATCACAAGATCATACCCAAGTCACAACCCATGTGAACTTGTCCACAACAATAACAATGTCCATCAAGAATCAACACTAGCCAAGTTAGACACAATGAGAACACCACCACCCAAGACTCAGGCCATGCATGAGAGATGTTATAACATAAGTCCAAGATCATACAACATTTATCTTAGCCAAAAATACTCATTCATAACCATGGATGAAGTGAAAAAGAAACAAACATGACTTAGGGGTAAGTGAAGCCTTAAACACATTATTTCTCAACATAAACCAGAATTTTAGAATCTGCCATAGAGACTCAAAAATACTTTAAAACTATCACCCCTCACTAAAGAATTCTGAAACTTTATAGAGAGTTAGACTAAGATGTTATAAAGATTTTTCATGAGAAACAGAGAACTGGTTGCTAACAAAAAGGGGTCTAAAAAATGGTACAACATAATATGTTGAAAAAGGAGTCTATTTAGTAGAATCAACATAACTTGATATATAATCACTAAAATCAGCTTATACAAAAAGGGGGTGAAACTCAACTCATATACCTTTCTCTGGATATGTAGATCATCGCAAGGGGATTTTGGTAGAGAAAGTTACAAGGGTTCAAAGTGGACTGTTATTTTGTCTCTCTGTCACAGAAACTTCAAAAATGGCAAAGGGTTCAAAAATACATTTTTGAGTCCAACCAAGAATCATGAACACTCAAGACATCCTAAAAAGCCTCTTTTAGAAACATGTTTTTATTTGGGGATGATTGGGTTCACACGAAAAGTCTGGAGATAGCCTAAAGATCACTCTGTTTTTATGATTTCTTCGTAAAAACATACAACCATCAAATTCTTCTATTTTAACACATTCAAAGCATATCCAAACATATCAAAATAACATAAAATATTCATAAAAAGGTTCTTAATCACTTCCTACATTATTTATTCTTTATCTTTGGTCCTTACAAAACTTCCCTAGAACAAGGTTCTAAGCTCCTATTCTTGATTCCATGGTTCATCTTTATTCTTCTCTATTTTTGTCTATATTTCTTTTACCTAGGAGAGGATTAAAGATGAGAATATGATATTAGGAGAGAAAATAAGAGTTTAGAAAGTCTCTTACTTGGTTTGTTCTTGATCAAAAAGAAGATGAACTTAACTTTAATGCCTTTCCTCTTTTCTTTCTTCTTCTTCTTCTTTGCTTCCCTTTCTTTTCTGGTCTTGACCAAATTATAGAGAGGGAGTGGAGAGAAGAAAGTGTTTGGAAAAGTGAGGGAGAATGGTCCTATTTATAGGTTAGGAAGAGAGAGGAAATTTAATGATTTTCCTTTATTTTACTTCCTATATTAGTCCATCAAAAATCTTTCATCTTGATGACTTCTTTGGCTCAAAAATCTTCCAAAAGGACTTGATGATATGAGGAAATAGTGGTTTGATTTATATGTGTGATCAAATCAAGGATTATGAGAATTGGGGTTTCTGAAAAGTCTCCCAAAATCAACTTTAGTTACTATTCATTCTTTGACTAGTTTTTTTTCCTAATTTAATTATTTCATGTATTCTTCTCCTCCTGAGGTATATTTATGTGTATAAATATCTTCCACATATAATTAATTAGGAGGGAAGAAGAGGTAGAGTGAAAATTTGAGATTGCTTGCAAAGTTGGATAAATATCACATCAACCATTTTTCATTTTTCTCTTTTTTTCATTTTTCCTAAAAATTGTCAAATCAAGCTCCTCTCCTTGGGGCTACAGGCCAAAGGGCTGTTTGGGGCTGAGATTTATTTATTTTTTTCTTATTTTATTAATTAGGAAATTATGTGGGACCCATTTTGATTTTGGATGAAAGTTTTGGGCCTTTTTGAAATTTCAAAATGTTCTTATCTTATTTGGGCTTAAATTTAATAATGTGGGCTCTAGAATATAATTTGGGCTCATTAATTTGATTTATGAGACTTTGGGATTAAACTTTCATGTTGGACTCTAGCCCAAAATTCTATGTTTGAATTGTGATCTAGAAGACCAATGTTTATTCTTCAAACTTAATATTAAAATTCCTTAGGTTCTAAATTCATAACTTTAATTACTTAACATCTTTAGGGTTGAATCCATACTTAGCATTATTAGGGTTTATAGAGTTTTAATTCTAGGGTTTGAAATTTTTGTAAATAATTTAAGATGAGTTTATGCTTAGATTAGGTTTTACGAAAAATTTGGTCTTTACATTAATACAACCCAAGGCATTTATGAGAAAATGATGATTAATCAATGGATAATTATGTTACCACTACTATGTGGATGTGTAAAATGAAAAGACCTATTTATCACTACTAAGTGAATGAATAAAAAATGAGATATTAGAAATCCTCTGTTGAGAGGTGATTGTTGGAAATCCTCCACTGACAGGTTACGATATTATGGTTATGGAAATTCCTCCACTGAGAGGTGAATGATGACAAAATAAAATATTGTCTCTGAAAAGATAATGAATGTTAAGATGATGAACAATGTTTTCTTAAAGAAAATAACAAAATGAAGATGGAAAGTAAAGAAAGATCAAAAATGGATTAATACTTGGAAAACCCTCTTCTACGAGGTGATTTGTGAAAAGTTGACAATTTGGAATCTTTTATGAAAGGTTATGTTTTGTGAAAAGTTACCTTGCTTTCAAAGTGATGAAGTATTTTCCTCCATTGTGCCATTTATAATGTTATTGCTGTGATCGGTGAGCACGTGAATTATAGCTCACCCTCACACAGATCCTTATAATAGGTACAGGCGAATGATGTGAGCGGTGAGGTCCACTGCAAGATTAAGATTGGGTCTGGGTCCATGGAGATATACTCCATTTGGTATTGCATTTTGGTCTGAAACTGAAATATGAGTTAATGTCCGGAGTGCCCTCTTGTGTTGTAAAGTTGTGTTATGTAAAAGAAAAAAGAATATATGAAGAATTCCTTGTATATTAATGCAATTTGAGTTGGAGTTAAAAGGCGAGATGATTTATTCTTGTTTCCCTCGCGTCCCGTGCCCGGTGTCTCAGGGAAGGGCGTGACAGCGTGGTATCAGAGCTTAGATTGAGTCGATTCTAGAAATGTCTTTAGTCTAGAGGTCGCAGTGGACTGGCACACCACCGATGTTACGAGTTATTGGTTGTGGGATGATGGAATCGTCGCCAGAAGTTTGTGCGTAATCTTTTTGTGAAAATGTGGTATGTTGCGTGAAACCTATGAAAGTGGACCATGGGATATCATACCCTTGTCTTCGGACGTTCGGTAAACTAGTTTGGAAGTCCTGTGGAAAACATGTGTGATCGACGTTGATTCCTATTGGAAGTCTAAATAAGTTTGTTAGATTGGGGAAGTGGGCCCAGTTGTAGGACTAGAGAGTGCAATCTAACAGTGCAAAAAAACTTTTCGGGAAGAACTTCCTTTCACAACCAACAGTGCAATCTAACATCATTCTAATAGAATCTTTCTATGAACAGGGATGTAAACATACACTCCCTCAACCCACACATCTTTGTTTACATCCCTGTTCCTAGAAAGATTTTGTTGGAATGGTGTTAGATTGCACTGTTGCTTGTGAAAAGAAGTTCTTCCTAAAAAGTTTTGGTATCATGTTATAATCTTGTGATGAGATGAAAAGTTAAAGTGTAGTATCTCGCATTGAGCCGGGAAAAAAGTAGAATGAAAAATTATGATTAGTAGAACCTTGATGATGACCTATCACGATGACTAACGTATACTCTGAGATGAAATACATACACACGATCGTAAGACGTATGATAGCATTGATGAAAGGAGTGTTTAGGGAATACACTAGTTATATCCCTTAATTGAGTTGATTTTGTTAAAGACGTTAGAATGAAGTGGTAGCTATAACAAGTAATGATGATGAAAGAAAGGTATGCTATGAGTAATATTAGTTTTCGGGCATGAAGGGTCCGAGAAACTATACTATGAACTTAGAGTTTGTTAAGAACATGAAACAAAGTATATGAAAAGAAAAGTGTAATAAGC
>JAUTBS010196141.1:0-11785 GCA_032361285.1 Aequorea victoria | reverse complement strand
AAATCATTTAAGCGTTAATTGAAAGTCTTTAGAGTTTTGTTTAATTATTTAAAACCTATGTTTGTTATCATTAAAATCCATACGTGTTTTACTTAAAATCTTGGGACTAACAAGTGGACGCAGGTCGAGTTAACCGAACCACTTTAAAACGTGTTTGCATCTCTCTTTCCTTAAACTCTTTATTTTATGCTCTTAATTGCTTTATTTTCCGCTGCAGTAACTGATTAATTTTAAAAAAATTAAAAGAGTTTAAAAATTTGCCTATCAACCCATTCACTCCCCCTTTGGGTTGATCCTAGCTAAGTAAACTAGGTCCTCTAAGTTAAACCTCGGACCACAGGATTGACTGCCGTCTGGACGGCGGCATGGCAGATGCACGCAAAATTTAGGGTTTCGGATGCAATTTTGGAAATCTTGATTTTAGGTTATTTCTCCAACTCCTATAAATATAAGCCCTATTGTATATTAGGGTTAAAAGAGTAACAAATAAGAGTCTTCTTCTCAGTTTGAGAGAGAGACCCACAGAGAGAGAGAGAGAGTCAGAGAGGAGAGATGCTCTAGATTTAGAGCAGTGTAATCCTTATTTGCATTTAGTGGATTTAGATATCTCAGCCCATGAATATAGACGGTTAGCTGAACCACGTATATTCTATGTGTTATTTTTTATTCTTCTTACGTTTTTTGATTTTTGATTTATATTGTTGTTTGGATCATTGTGGCGTATCTCGATTATTCTTGTTTGAATGAACAAATTCTTGTTTGTGGGCATCATTTTCACCAGCCAACAATTTGTATCAGAGTCTACGATTGTAGCAGTTGATCATTCGTTGACGATTGAGAAGATGATCACCAAATATGAAGTCCAAATGTTGAACGGTAAGAACAAAAATCCTTCTTCAGACAAAAAAGCTGCAAGCAGTTCAGACAGGCATAATAGGATAGTAATTGAGTTAGAGAAGATGGAATGGATGAAGCACTCTTACCCGGAAAAGAGGTCCCACTTTGGAGAGCGTAAACAAATCTCTACAAGGAATGACAGATTTTGTGCCAAGATGGAAATTATTGGGTTTTGGCCCAAAATCAGTTGATCAGAGAGGCCATCATTCGGACGGGAGTCTCCGCCGTCCGGATGCCAAATAGTAGGGAAGGAGATTGCCTTCTGGAGTTCACCGTCCGGACGGCGCCGCAAAAGAGGCACACGAAATTTAAGGTTTCAGATGCAATTTTGAAAACCTAGGTTTTAGGTTATTTTTCTAACCCCTATAAATATGAGCCCTATTGTACATTAGGTTTAAGAAAGCAACAAATGAGAGTCGTCTTCTCAGTTTGAGAGAGAGGCCAGAGAGAGAGAGAGAGGCAAAGAGGAGAGATGCTCTAGATTCAGAGCGATGTAATCCTTATTTACATATAGTAGATTCAGATCTCATAACTCGTGGATGTAGGCGGTTAGCCAAATCATGTATATTCTTTTTGTTGTTCTTGATTATTCTTATTTGCGTTCTTTGATTCTTGATTTATATTATTGTTTGGATCATTGTGGCGTATCTCAATCGTTCTTATTTGGATCAACTTCTTATTTCTGGGCATCGTTTCTACCATCCAATAGTAGGTTATAGACAAACCTAGGGTTTGAATTATGGATGTTATCCCAAAAGAAGATGCATGGAAAGGGTGTTAAAATTAATGTCTTGGTTTGGTGAAGAGTTTTTTTAAATTTGGATAGATGAATCTCATTGATATTTGATGAGATATGGTTTAGAAACATTAGATTGAAAGGTTAGATACATGAACAAGTTTAGATACATGAATAAGTTTGGATACATGAATAAGTAAAGTGGTTAGAATAAATTTATTGTATTCTTGAGAGATGAAAGGTTGTGAGATGTATTTAATTTATTGCAATCCCCTAAGAGATGAATAAGCTTTTTAGAGCTTTTGAAATAAAAAAACTCTAACAAAGTCGTATCAGTGCAAGGCCTGATCAAGAAAAACTGGGAGTTCAATCAAGAAGATGGCAAGCAATAGCAATCAAAGTATGAGATCTCAACAATTACTTCCTATTTTTAACAGAGATAATTATGATTTTTGGTGTGTAAAGATGAAGACTTTACTAATCTCAGAAGAACTTTGGGAAATTATAGAAGATGAATTTGAAGAATCTCAAAATATGGAAGGCTTGTCAAATGTCCAAAAACAACAATTGAAGGACCTCCGAAAGAAGAATTCCAACCCCTTCTCAAAGATTCAACAAGGAGTTGCCCATTCTATATTTCCCCGTATTATAAATGCAACAATGGCGAAGAATGCATGGGAAATTATTGGAAAGGAGTATTGATGTGACGAGAAGATAAAATCTATCAAGCTCCAATCTTTGAGAAGAGATTTCAAAAATTAATATCTTGATTTGGTGAAGAGTTTTTTAAGTTTGGATACATGAATCTCATTGATATTTGATAAGTCATGGTTTAGAAACATTAAATTAAAAGGTTGGATACATGAACAAGTTTAGATACATGCATAAGTTTGGCTACATGAATAAGGAAAGTGGTTAGAATAAATTCATTGTATTCTTGAGAGATGCAAGGTTGTGAGATGTATTTAAATTATTATAATCCCCTATGAGATGAATAAATTTTTTTGAACTTCTGAAATAAAGAAAAATGCAAGAAAATGGTATCAGAGGAAGATCTAATCAAGAAAAACTGGGAGTTCAATCAAGAAGATGGCAAGCTATAGCAATCAATGTAAGAGATCTCAACAATTACTTCCTATTTATAACGATGATAATTATGATTTTTAGTATGTAATGATGAAGACTTTTCTAATCTTGGAAGATTTTTGGGAAATTATAAAAGATGAATTTGAAGAATCTCAAAATATGAAAAGCTTGCCAAATGCCCAAAAACAACAATTGGAGGACATCCGAAAGAAGAATTCCAAATCCCTCTCGAAGATTCAACAAGGAGTTTCCAATTCTATATTTTTCTGTATTATCAATGAAACAAAGGCGAAGAATGCATGGAAAATTCTTGAAAAGGAGAATCGAGGTGACGAGAAGATAAAATCTATCAAGCTCCAATCTTTAAGAAGAGATTTCAAAAATTAATGTCTTGGCTTGGTGAAGAGTTCGTTAAATCTGGATATATGAATCTCATTGATATTTGATGAGTCATGATTTAGAAACATTAGATAGAAAGGTTAGATGCATGAACAAGTTTAGATACATGAATAAGTAAATTGGTTAGAATGAATTCATTGTATTCTTGAGAGATGATAGTTTGTGAGACATATTTAAATTGTTGTAATCCTCTATGAGATGAATAAGTTTCTTAGAGCTTCTGAAATAAATAAATAAATTCAACAAAGTGGTATCAGAGCAAGTTCTGATCAAGAAAAACTAGGAGTTTAATCAAGAAGATGGCAAGCTATAACAATCAAAGTATAAGATCTCAACAATTACTTTTTATTTTTAACGAAGATAATTATGATTTTTGGTGTGTAAAGATGAAGACTTTATTAATCTCGAATCTCAGAAGATTTTTGGAAAATTATAGAAGATGAATTTGAAGAACCTCAAAATATGGAAGGCTTGTCAAATGCCCAAAAACTATAATTGAATGACCTCCGAAAGAAGAATTCTAAAGTCCTCTCGAAGATAAGTTTGGATATATGAATCTCATTAATATTTGATGACTCGTGGTTTAGAAACATTAGATTGAAAGGTTGGATACATGAACAAGTTTAAATACATGAATAGGTTTGGATACATGAATAAGTAAAGTGGTTAGAATGAATTCATTGTATTCTTGTCCCACCCAACGTTGTTGCCTGTTTGAGAAGTAATCGTGATATTTTTTAAATATTTAGTGTTTCGGAATAATTATTCTGAGAAAGTAATTAGTGCCTACATGATTCTCCTAAAAAAATGTTAAAATTAATGTCTTGGTTTGGTGAAGATTTTTTTTTTTAAAGTTTGAATACATGAATATCATTGATATTTGATAAGTCATGGTTAGAAACACTAGATTGAAAGGTTGGATACATGAACAAGTTTAGATACATAAATAAGTTTGAATACATGAATAAGTAAAGTGGTTAGATTGAATTCATTGTATTCTTGAGAGATGAAAGGCTCTGAGATGTATTTTGATTGTTGTAATCCCCTATGAGATGAATTAGTTTTTTAGAGCTTTTGAAACAAAAAAGAACTCCAACAAAGTCGTATCAAAGTAAGGTCTGATCAAGAAAAACTGAGAGTTCAATCAAGAAGATGGTAAGCTATAGCAATCAAAGTACGAGATTTCAACAATTACTTATTATTTTTAACGGAGATAATTATAATTTTTGGTGTGTAAAGATGAAGACTTTACTAATCTAGAAAGATCTTTGAAAAATTATAGAAGATGAATTTGAAGAACCTCAAAATATGGAAGGCTTGTCAAATGCCCAAAAACAATAATTGGTGAACCTCCGAAAGAAGAATTTCAAAGCCCTATCGAATATTCAACAAGGAGTTGCCGATTCTATATTTCCTCATATTATGAATGAAACAAAGGCGAAGAATGCATGGGAAATTCTTGAAAAAGAGTATCGACGAGAAGATAAAATCTATCAAGCTCCAATCTTTGAGAAGAGATATAAAAAATTAATGTCTTGGTTTGGTGAAGAGTTTTTTTAAGTTTGGATACATGAATCTCATTGATATTTGATAAGTCATAGTTTAAAAACATTAGATTGAAAGGTTAGGTACATGAACAAGTTTAGATAAATGAATAAGTTTGGATGCATGAATAAGTAAAGTGGTTAGAATGAATTCATTGTATTCTTGAGAGATGAAAGGTTGTGAGATGTATTTAAATTATTGTAATCCCCTATGAGATGAATAACTTTTTTAGATCTTCTAAAATAAAAAAATGCAAAAAAATGGTATCAAAGCAAGATCTGATAAAGAAAAATTACGAGTTCAATCAAGAAGATGGCAAGCTATAGCAATCAAAGTATGAGATCTCAACAATTACTTCCTATTTTTAACAGAGGTAATTATGATTTTTTGGTGTGTAAAGATGAAGACTTTATTAATCTCGAAAGATCTTAGGAAAATTGTAGAAGATGAATTTAAAGAATCTAAAAATATGGAAGGCTTGTCAAATGCCTAAAAATAACAATTGAATGACCTTCGAAAGAAGAATTCCAAAGCCCTCTCGAAGATAAGTTTGGATACATGAGTCTCATTGATATTTGATGAGTCATGGTTTAGAAATATTAGATTGAAAGGTTGGATACATGAACAAGTTTAGATACATGAATAAGTTTGGATACATGAATAAGTAAAGTGGTTAGAATGAATTCATTGTATTCTTGTTCCGCCCAACATTGTCGCCTGTCTGAGCAGTAACCGTGATATTTTTTTAATTATTCATTGTTTCAGAATAATTATTCAGAAATATACAGTGTCTCGTCCCCAAAAAGTAATTATTGCATATGTTGTGACCAAATATGATCAAAGGAGACAACACAAGAAGGCAATCACACAATATCACACGAGATTTGCGTAGTTCGGTTAATCAACCCACATCCACGGGCGAGAGCGGCAAGAGTTTTTACTATAATGGAGGAAAGAATAATAGGTTACACAAATTTAGCTCTCAAGAACTTAGAAATCAAGCTTAACCTAATAACGGCGATTATGGTTCAATTTATAGAAAAAACATAATCCCCCGAAAAACGTTCGAACGCAAAAAAAAATGTTTGAACGTAATGCCAAAAATGTCCGGACGTTGGAGGCATCTCGTGAACGACGAACCCTCTGGACACAAATTTCTGGATGCATGAGACAAATCCAGACGTATTTCTAAATGTACATTTGGACGTAATCCATTAGAGACTCTTTCCAAGCCAGTTTCAACAAATCTCCACCTTGGCTTGGATATTCCAAACCCCAAACACGAAACCTCAAGCCAAAATCCCACTGATGTACCCCGTAGGGCTACCTGTAACATCGAACACCTATCTAGTCCAAGCACTGCTCGAACTTAGCAACCGGGATAGGTTTAGTCATCACATCTGCTAGATTTTCTCTTATGAAAATCTTTCTTACCTCGACTTGTTTCTTCGTGATGATATCCTGAATGAAGTGATACCTAACATCAATATGTTTGGTTCGTTCATGATATATAAGATTTTTGGTCAAATGTATAGCACTTTGCTTGTCAAAATGAATGTCAGTCAGACCTTGCTCAAAACCCAACTCACCAAGCAATCCTCTCAACCACAGTGCCTCTTTTACAGTCTCAGTCACTGCCATGTATTCTGCCTCCGTGGTAGATAATGCAACTGTAGCCTGTAGAGCAGCCTTCCCGCTAACGACACCTCCTGTGAAAGTGAAAACATAACCTGCCAAAGATCTTCTTTTATTATTGTCCCCAGTAAAATCAGAATCAACATATCCAACCAAACAAATTTTAGAACTCCCGTTAAACATTAAGCTGACATCTGTAATTCCTCTCAGATACCGCATTATCCATTTCATAGCCTACTAGTGTGTTTTCCCTTGATGAGCCATGTAATGACTCACGACACTAACAACCTGTGAAATGTCTAGACGAGTGCATACCATAGCGTACATTAGGCTTTTCACTGCACTGGCATAGGGAACCTTTGACATATGCTTCTCCTCTTCCTCTATTCGTGGAGACAGATCTGCTAAAAGCCTAAAATGTGCAGCCACCAGAGTGCTCACAGGCTTAGACGTCTGCATAGAGAAGTATTTTAAAACATTCTCAATGTAATTCTTCTGATTTAAGCATATTTTCTAGCTTTCGTGTCCTTGTGAATCTCCATACGTAGTATCTTTTGTGTTGCGCTCAAATCTTTCATCTCAAACTCTTTACTCAGTTGTCTCTTCAAATTTCCAATCTCTGACTTGTCTTTGGCCACAATAAGCATATCATCGACATACAACAATAGACAGATAAAAGAATCATCTGAGAGTTTTCTGAAGTGCACACAACTTTCATGTTCACTCCTAGAGTAACCATGATAGACTATAAATGTGTCAAACCACTTATGCCATTGTATGGGGGATTGCTTTAAACCATAAAGTGATTTTCTCAACAAGCATGCAAATTCTTCCTTACTAGAAACCATAAAACTCTCCGGATGATGCAATAGATCTGCTCCTCAAGCTCACCATGTAAGAATACTTTTTTCATGGAAAGATGTTTAAGCTCTAAGTCAAGACTCGAGATAATGGCAAGAAGAACCCAAATAGAGCTATGTTTCACAACTGGTGAGAATACTTCATTGAAGTCCACACCGTCCCATTGACTATAGCCCTTTGACATTAACCGAGCTTTATACCTTGCATCTTTCACATCTCAAATGCCGGACTTCCTTTTGAAAATCCACTTGCAACCAACAATCCTTTTTTTCCTTTGGCGGTTTCACCAACTCCCATGTTTGATTCTTCTGAAAAGACTCCATCTCTTCTTGCAAAGGCACAACCCATTGTGCAGAATCCTGACCCGTAATATCCTTATGATAGGTAGTAGGCTTCTCTGACTCAACTGACTCTACCATTGACAGAGCATAAGCCACAATGTCTGCATAGGCCGCATACTTCTGCAGTGGTCTGATTTCTCTTCTCGATTTGTCCTTTGCAATGCTAAATTGAGGCTGTGGTGGCAAAGTATTCTCTCTGTTAGGATGATGGACATCCTCTTCTGTGTCACCACTACATTCCTCTGCCAAATATGATCCCTGACACTCAACCTCCACCTGCTTATGAACTTCTTAATCACTGTATTTTTTATCAGTGTGTATACCTCCCTGAAGCATAGAGTTCTCATCAAAGGTCACATCCCTACTAATAAGAAATTTAGGTAACTTAGGATTAATAAGACATAATCTATATCCCTTTAACTCCAGACCCATAGCCTAAGAAAATATATCTTTTAGCTCTCGGTTCATGTTTTCCCTCACTAACATGTGCATAAGCAGGACAACCGAAAACCCTCAAATTGGAATAGTTAACAGGCTTACTAGACCATACCTCTTTCGGCACTTTGCACTCTATAGCAGTGGATGGCGAACGGTTCACTAAATAACATGCTATAGACACGAGTTCAGCCCAGAACTCTTTGCCTAATCTAGTATTAGACAACATACATCTAGCATTCTCTAAAAGAGTCATGTTCATCCTTTCAGCAACACTATTCTGTTGAGGCATCTTTCTCACTGTACAATACCTCACAATACCTTCATTCTTGCAGAACTGGTCAAATTCCCCAAATCAAAATTCTAAACCATTGTCAGTCCTCAACCTCTTGATCTTCTTCCCTATTTGCTTATCGACCATCACTTTGAACTATTTGAAGGTTATAAAAACTTTGCTTTTGTGCTTCAACATATAGACCCAGATATTTATGGGAAAGTCATCAATAAAGATGATAAAGTACTAAGAACCTCCCTTTAACTTAACTTATGAGGGACTCCAAACATCAGAATAAATGTAGTCGATAGTACCTTTTATATTTTGGATAGTTGTACTGAACTTAACCCTACACTGTGTGACGAACCCTCTCAAAAATGTGTCGCTCTCCTCTTTTAAAATATAGGTATATATGTTTAAAATGCTCTCAATTTTAATTTTTCTAAAAGAAAAGCGGGGTTTTATGTTTTTTAAAAGAAAGCTCGCCAAATACGTCTGTGTTAAAGGCTGCACAATTGGAGTCGCCTCTTGGTTTTTAATGATAAACCAAAACATAGAAAATTAAAGATACTAGTCCGTCGTTACCAGAGATAATAGTTCAGGAGCTAGGGTATGAGAAGGGAAGGTGTTAGGCACCCCTCTCGCCTGACCAAAAGATCGGTCTCTACTTAATCACTTCTTAGTTATTATCTTAAGTTTTTCGAAAACAACATATAAAGAATGGAGGTTGAAGAGAGTTCAAATAAGATCAATCAATGAAACAAAACCTAACCTAAAACTAAAGGTTTTCTAAGCATGCTTACACTTAATTACATGTTAAAGGAGAGATGGCATCATATCAGTGTGCTAAAAATAAACACAGAGGCATGCTATTACTGTAAAAATATGGAGAAGCCTACTGGAAAGCCACTGGTTTTTGAAGAGGTGGCACACGCCACCTTTGGATTCTTTGAAAATATCGCACGTCACTATGACAGAGTGAGCTCGGCACTTTGAGGACCAAAATGGGCTACTATTTTAAGAAAAATAGTGTGTTCATGTGTAAAAGTATTTTATATTTTGAAAAAAACACGAAATATGACTTTTTACATAGCAAGTTTTTGTTATGATTCCAGTGCAAGGTATGGGACTTGTCCCACATCGGAAGTATGGGACTCTGGTGTGGGCTTAATAAACCTTTGGGCACCCTCCCCTCAATAGCTAGCTTTTGGGGGTGAGTTCTACCCAATGTTTTGTTACAGACGACGCCGATCTTCACCTTCGCCAGCCTTCGATATCACCATCGTCGAAATTTTCCATCACCATCATCGACCTTTCGCCATCACCATCGCCGGCCATCGTCGACTTTCGCCATCACTATCGCCAACCATCGCCATCACCGATCAATCCTTCGACCTTAGCCATCGCCATCACCGATCAATCCTTCGATCTTAGCCATCGCTAATTAGTCCTTCGACCTTATTCATCGCCGACTAGTATTCACATTCGATTTGTATTCACCGCTCCTGGATCTCTTGTTTGTATCTACAAGCCACTGGAATAAAATGAGAATTTTACAGAAAATGCAAACTTTTCTATTACTAGAGATGTGAAAATAAAATTTTTACAGAAAATTAATTTTATGAAAAATAAAAATTTTGATATTATCAGGCATGTAAAAATGAGAATTTTGCAGAAAATGAGACTTTTTTTTTTTACAGAAAATCAGAACTTTTGATATTATCAAAGATGTAAAAATGAGAATTTTGTAAAAAATTAATTATACAGAAAATAAGAACTTTGATATTATTAGAAATGTAAAAAATAAGAATTTTACAAATTTTTTTTTTTTTTTTTTTACAGAAAATGAGAACTTTCGATATTATCAAAGATGTAAAATTAAGAATTTTGCAGAAAACTAATTATAAAAAAAATGAGAACTTTAATATTATTAGAAATGTAAAAATGAAAATTTTGTAGAAAATGAGCTTTTTACAGAAAATGAGAACTTTTTATATTATGAGAGATGTAAAAATAAGAGTTTTGCAAAAAATCATTTTTATAGAAAATGAGAATTTTGATATTATGAGAGATGTAAAAATGAGAATTTTGTAGAAAATGAGTTTTTTACAAAAAAATAAAAATTATGCTATTATCAAAGATATAAAATAAAAAATTTACAAAAAATAAAACTTTACTTTTCTCCGACTTCTATCACCCGCAATCCAATACAACTTCGGAGATCCTTTTTTGACTTCCTAAAACCATATTGTCAATCTCCAATCCTTCAATGGCGGCCTCCGCCCTGGCCTTTGAACCTTATCCTTGACCCATCAGCTCTTGACGAAACAATCGATCGAAAACCATGGCAATAGATTTGTGCTCCGAGAATATCTGAGTCTCAAGATAAGTCCTCGAATCTCATTCTCTCATGATCTTCACCACCGAGACATTAGTCAAGCTTCCAATAAAACCTACCAATGTCAATTCGACTAATGGTCATGCGGGATTCTGACTCCAATTTCAATTTTTGCGTCACCTGTGGCTGAATCATCGTCGTTGACCTTCACTGTCACATCCACTCTCCTCAGAATGATTTAACCTGCTCGGGGTGGTGTGGCACAAGCTCATGTAGCTTACTATCAACTTAAAAAGAAAAATTTTATTGATTCAAACTTTAATATCATACTCTCTCTCATTACTAAAGAGACTACTTACATAAAATTTACATCAACAACACTTTTACACTTTATACCCTAAAGGTATATAAGGAGCCTCTACTCATATCTATATACCATCCATTTGATGTAAATCTCTTATAGGTTTCTCAAACACACCTCATGAACAAGCTTGGGTCGACTCATGGTCGCGCTTGAGAGAGATCCCGAGGGTGTTGCTTTTTGGGTTGACTCAAGACTTGATGTGGGTCGACTCACATATTTGAAAAATACTGAAAAAACCCGGTCTTGATTTCTGTTATAAGGCTTTGTTTGAGGATTATTTTAATAATTTTTATAATTATTTTAATACTTATTTTAACACATGAAATCACTTCAAATATTGTTAATGTCAATGTTTTGTCCATTTCTTAAAGAATCTCCTACATCCATCAACTTTCATATTTTTTGCACATGCAAGTAAGTGTCTAAATCTTATTATTATCATCTTATCTACCCTTTTAGTAATTTATCTTGACTTATCCATATGTCTCATCCTTTATTTCTATTTTCTTTACAACTCAAGAAAGTCTTCTTTTCTTTGAGTTAGGGTTCATCCATGTTTTGTTCTTTCATAGTTGTTCTTCTTTTATCTTAGAGATGAATGAGCTTGAGAAGATTTTTTAAGTAAGAGATAGAGGTTTTTAAGATCACTTACTTTGTGGTCTTCTTTGTTCCAAGAAATTAGGACTTAGTTTTAGGTTTTCTTCATTTTTCCTTCTTTCTTTCTTCTTTCTTTCTTCCATTCTTCCATTCTTCCATTCTTTCTTTCTTCTTCTTCTTCTTTTCTTCCCCGTCTCTCTGCCTAGGCCCCCTTTGGTGTGTTTGGAATGGTTTAAAAAAAAGTTTCTAAGTGTTGGGAAGGGTCTTCTATTTATAA
>JAUTBS010196030.1:0-11786 GCA_032361285.1 Aequorea victoria | reverse complement strand
TGACCTTAGCCGGAATCATTTAGAGAATAAACTCATGCGCCAACTTGTGGTGAATCTATTATGATATTGGATCTAATGGGCTGAGGCTGTCCCGAGTTATGATGTGGCAATGTTATGCACAGGCTGTTCCTGTGGAATTTGATTTGATTTATTTCACTCTTTGATCATCATATCGCTGTACCATTATTATGATACAAACCTATATTGTCTGATATTTGAGGACACCTCTGATCTCCAGTTGAGATCATGGTGACTCGTATTGATAACGAGGCCATATGAAAAAGATATATATTTTCAAAAGATGAAAATGATGGGTTGAATGATTGTCCTTTTGAATAAAATGGTGGGTTGAATGATCGCCTTTTGAAATGAAATAATGGGTTGAATGATCGCCCTTTGAGATAAAATGACGGGTTGTGTGATCGCCCTTTTTGATTATACTGTATATCTCATACCATGATTATGTTTGATGTATAAAACTATTTAAATCCCCTATTTTAAACTGTATCCTATTATGCATGTTCCATTCACCAGCTTTAGCTGACGTTGTGATATAATATTTTCAGGAAATTAAGGAAGAAGCTAGATGATGGACTCGGTTGCTTCGTGGGATCCAGGAATAAGACCTCTAGGACATGCATTTTTGCTTCCGCATTGAATAAAGAATTATTATCATGAATTATTTAAATAATTGATATTATTGAAACATTATGGGCTGTTGACCCCTTTTGATTATATTAGATTTTAATTAATTAAATCTTTGGTATTGAGAATCTTTTAGCATATTGTTAGCTAATTAAAATGATTAAGGCTTACTTGATTCATTGGGGTAAGGCCCAATATCCATGGCCGGTCACTTTTTCCAAATTGGGGTGTGACAAGTTTGGTATCAGAGAAAAATTTTAAGAATACTGCACCATGTCATTAGTAGAGGTCTGGATCCCAAGAGTTATATGTTGTGAGTTATTGTTAGTAGATTGATGAAACATTACCTTATATCTGTGCTACCTTGACCATCTGTGAGATGGCTCACCCGAGACATAATATGAATTCAAGGTATGCAACTACGGAGGAGACACAAGTGGAGCGTACCCCTGACACTACTCCTGAGGTTACCGAAACCCCAGTGGCTCCGACAGCCCCAGCTACTTCGGTAGCACCAGCCGTTCTAGAAGCCCCAGCAGGACCAGTTGCTGATGGAACTCTTTAGGCTCTAAGCCTTAGTGAGCATGATTGCGGGGCAATAATCTCAACCAAGAGTGGTTAGCACAGACAGACCGATAAGCTTGGATAAAGGCTCAGTGTTTGAGAAATTTCTAAAAGCGCACCCTCTAACCTTCAAGGGGGCAACCAATCTTGATGATACTAAAACATGGAAGCTACGCATAGAGAAGATCTTTGAACGGTTGGGTTGTTCAGATGAACATAAAGTGTCATTGGCAACTTACGTATTTGAGGGACAAGCTGAACATTGGTGGCGCATGTTCAAGCACCAATATGAAGAAAGAGAACGTGAACTCGTCTGGATGAAATTCCTGGCATTGTTCGACGACAAGTACTACCCGGTAGTGATCAAGAAATAAAAGCAAGTGGAGTTCCTGATCTTGGAACAAAAGGTAATGACAGTGGTAGAGTATGAGGTAAAGTTTGTTGAGTCGTCCCAATTCGTACCACAATATGTTGCTAAAGAATAAGACAAAGTAGTGTTGTTCGAGAGAGGTCTATGCCCGGCTATTCGTAGTAGGGTTTTGCTGTTTGAGACAAAAACTTTGTCAGAGTAGGTGACCAAAGCCCTTTTGGCAGAAAAGATTTTGGACGATGCACAGAAGAGCAGAGAGCTGCAACCTAAGAAGTTTAGAGACTCGGAGCCAACGAGGAATAATTTTGGTAGTAATCCTTCCATGAAGGCTTATACGCTAAATTAGCCACAAACCTAAACTAATGGGAATGCTGCACAACTGACGTAGAATCCATGCAATCAATGTGGAAAGGTCCATTCTCATGGGCATTATTATGATGGAACAGTAAAGAAGTGTTTCAACTACGGTAAAACAGGACATATGGCCACTTACTACAGAAATAAGGGGACATGAGGACAACATGCACAACATTCTTTTCAGAACCAAAGGCCTCCTGCATATAGCAATGGGCCAGCTCAGGGCCAATAAAATCATCAAGGAGATCAGAGACAGCCTACTTATAACAAGGCTCAAGGACAAGGTGCAGCTACTCAAGGACGTGTTTATGCTCTCACTCGCGAGGAGGCAGAGGCTTCACCATCTGTGGTGTAAGGTACTATCACCATATCCTCTATTTCTGCTAGAGTTCTTATAGACTCTAGTTCCAGCATTTTTTTACTTCACTGGAGTTTTTGCACCGTCTATCTGTTACGATAGAACCTTTGGATGTATGTCTCTCTGTGTCCACTCTTATTGGGGACACAGTATTGCTACATGAGGTATGCCGTCTTAGTATAGTGGAGTTGGGTAATAAGATGTTGTTGTTATATCTTATACCATTAGCTATTCGTGACTTTGATGTCATCTTGGGCATGGATTGGCTTTTCAAATATCATGCAACTGTTGATTGCTATTACAAGAGGATAGTATTCAACATACCCAGATAACCGAAGTTTTTCTTTCAGGAAGACGTAAGGTTACCTACCCTTCATGAAAATATGATGTTGAGGAAGAGTTATGAAGGCCTTTTGGCTTGTGTTGTGTGCACCATGGTACCAATGATGGAATTGGATGAGCTTCATATCGTAAGGGATTTTCTTTACCTAGTAGTCCTCCTGATCGTGAGATTGAGTTTATGATTGATCTTCTGCCTGGTACTACGTCTATCTCTAAGGCACCGTACCGGATGGCACCCTTGGAGCTAAGGAAGTTGCAAGTGCAGTTGCAAGAGCCATTGAACAAGGGTTTTATTAGACTCAGTATTTCACCGTGGGGAGCTCCAGTTTTGTTTGTGAAGAAGAAGGACGGTTCTATGCCGCTATGTATTGACTACAGGGAGATTAATAAGGTTACTATCAAGAATAGGTACCCTCTGCCGTGAATTGATGATCTGTTTGATCAATTGCAAAGAGCTCAAGTATTCTCTAAGATTGACTTGCGGTCTGGGTATCACCAACTAAAAGTCAAGGAGGTAGATGTTTTGAAGATAGCTTTTAGGACTCGATATGGCTACTACAAGTTCTTGGTTATGTCTTTTTGTTTGACCAATGCTCCAGCGGTATTCATGGATTTGATGAATCGGATTTCAAACCATAGTTGGATTTCTTTATAGAAGTATTCATTGATGACATTCTGATCTACTCTAAAAGCAATGAGGAGCATGAGGAATATTTACAGGAAGTCTTTTAGACTCTCAGAGAGAAGAAGTTGTATGCCAAGTTCAGCAAGTGTGAATTTTTATTTGACAGTGTATTTTTTCTTGGCCATGTGGTCAGTAAGAATGGAGTATCTGTGGGTAGCAGCAAGATTGAGGCTCTTGTCGACTGGCCGTGATTGACGTCAGTGACTGAGATACGTAGTTTGTTAGGACTAGCGGGCTATTATCGATGGTTTGTGGAAGGATTCTCCCGTATTTCCCTATCGCTTACCAGCCTTACTCGGAAGGAAGTAAAGTATGAATGGACAGAGAAATGTGAGCAAAGTTTTCAAGAGCTAAAGAAGAGGTTGACTTCGACACCTGCTCTTGCCTTGCCAACCGAAGGAGTAAATTTTGTTATATACAGTGATGCGTCTCACCAAGGGTTAGGTTGTGTTCTGATACAACATAGTAAGGTGATAGTTTATGCTTGACGCCAGTTGAAAGTTCATGAGAAGAACTACCCCACGCATGATCTGGAGTTGGCAGCTATTATCTTCGTACTAAAGATTTGACGATACTATTTATATGGGGAATCCTGTGAGATCTACACCAATCATAAGAGTCTAAAGTATATCTTCACCCAGAAAGAGCTTAACTTGAGACAAAGACGATGGCAAACGTTGTTGAAAGACTACGATGTCGGGATACTTTATCATTCAAAAAAAGCAAATATTGTGGCCGATGCTTTGAGTACGAAGTCTTCAGGACTTAAATTGGCATCATTAACCATCCAACATCATTTAGTGGAAGATTTGAGGAGGATGGGAGTGGAATTACTGCAACATGGAGGAACGGCCTTGCATACTCAGTTGACAGTAAAATCGACCTTGCGGGAGAGAATTCGTGTGGCTCAACAGGATGTTCTTCAATGCAAGAGGATTGTGGAAGAGTTGCACAAATGAGAGGTTAATGATTTCAGTATCAGCGATGATGGAGTTCTTAAGTTCAGAGATCGTGTGTGCATACCTGCCAGTAGTGAATTGAGGAATGAGATTCTGACCGAAGCTCACAATTCTGGGTATAACATTCAGCCGGGAAGTACTAAGATGTATAGAGATCTCTGAGAGCATTTCTGGTGGAATGGTATGAAGCGAGATATAGCAGAATTCATAGCACATTGCCTTACTTGTCAGCAAGTAAAAATTGAGCATCAAAGACCGGCAGAAAAACTTCAACCATTACCACTACCCGAGTGGAAGTGGGAGAACATCACGATGAATTTTGTGTATGGATTACCTCGTATGAGTAATGGACATGACGCAGTTTGGGTGATAGTGGACCGACTCATGAAGTCAGCTTACTTTATTGTGATCAAGATGACACATAGCTTCGATCGTTTGGCACAGTTGTATGTGAGAGAGATTGTGAGGCTTCATGGTTTGTCTATATCTATTGTTTCGGATCATGATCCACATTTTTTCTCTAAGTTTTGGAGAGCATTATAGACAGCTATGGGTACTTGGTTGGATTTTAGTTCAGCCTATCATCCGCAGACCGATGGACAGTCGGGGAGAACTATTCAGACGTTGAAGGATATGCTGAGAGCTCGTGCCTTGGAGTGGAAAGGTAATTGGGATGATCAGTTGCCACTGATGGAGTTCTCTTATAATAACAGTTATCATTCGAGGTTGGGAGTGACACCGTATGAAGCGTTGTATGGATGGAAATGTAGGTCCCCTTTGTGTTGGTATGAAGTTGGTGAGAGACAACTTCTTGGACCTGATCTAGTCGAAGATGCGACTTAAAAGATTGCCACTATATGGAATAATCTTTTAACAGCTTAAAGTCGATAAAAAAGTTATGCCGATCTACGTAGAAGAGACTTAGAGTTTTCAGTTGGAGATATGGTAATCCTCAAGATTTTACCTTGGAAAGGAATCATTCGCTTTGGAAAAAAGAGGAAGTTGAGTTCCCGATATATTGGACCCTTTGAGATTTTAAACCGTGTTGGTGAGGTTGCTTATCGTGTGGCTTTGCCGCCTAGCCTCACTGGGGTACATAATGTGTTTCATGTATCTATGTTGAGAAAATACGTCTATATCCCGACGCATGTGGTGGATTATGAGCCACTTCGAGTTCGTGAGGATTTGATCTATGAGGAACAACCTGTTCTGATTCTTGATACTAAACAAAAAGTTTTACGGAACAAGCAGATTCGACTCGTCAAGATCTTATGGCGAAATCAAAAAGTAAAAGAGGCTACGTGGGAATGCGAAGACGTGATTCGCGAACGTTATCCTCATTTGTTTCCTCAAGATTAGTATTTTAATTTTGAGAACGAAATAATTTTAAGGGGGAAGAATGTAAAATCCGGTAAAAATTTTATTTATTTAAAACTCATTATTAATAGAATAATATAATAAATTAATTAAATTAAAATAAACTATGTAATTAAAAATGTAATAAAGTAATAAAAGATTCCAAAACTTAAAATAATAAATGATAAAAATTAATTATGTTATTAGTATTTATGTAAGGGAAGAATGAGACAAATAAGGAATTAAAATAAAAGAAGAATCTGGCTTACACATGGGCTACAACAGTGTGTCATTTTAGGAAGATAGGATCCAAGGAGGAAAACATGAGATAGGCATGTGATCCTTGATCTTTTGCTAAATAATCCCTTACAAATAAGGAGACCTCATCCCTCTCAGAAACCCATCTCTCTGAGTTATCCTCTCTGCTAATCCTTCTCTCTCTCGGTGATCCTCCCTCTCGACTCCCTCTGCCCAACAGCTGCCATCAATGCCACCACCACCGAGGACCACCACCGCGAGCCACTACCACCACCAACGTAGACGTTGACAACCGCGAGCACCGTAGTCATCATCACTATCTGAGTGATCACTGGTTAGACATCCATACACCCTCTATTTTTAGTTTATACACAGATAGATATATACGTATATATATCACATAGTTATATGATTCTAAAAAAAATGGTGTAGTATTTTAATGATGCAGACATATATATATACCATGGTTACTAATTGATTGTAACAGAAACCAGAGAAGAATACTTTGATATATATGTTGATATATATGTATTACAGTAATATATATATATACATAACAGTGATATGTATGAATAGAAAAATTATATATAAGAAAATACATTGGAAATATAAATATTTATACATTTAAAAACGTTCGAAAATATGATAAAATGTACAAGAATAAGAAACAATAAAAAAAACGGAATCAAAAAGACCCTGGTTACAAGAATTTCTGCCATGGAAATCCTTGAACCGAAGCTTTGGGTCGACTCACTGTGAGGTTGAGTCGATGCATGCCCCGTAGAACCCATGTCCGTCGCTAGTAAGTTGACTCACGTGGAGTGTGGGTCGACTCACGAGGCCTGGCCCTTGGCTATTGCCAGCCTACTGCTTAGGGTCGACTCATGAACCATTTGAGTTGACCCATGAACCTCTGCCTTAGCCTTTGGGTCGACTCACTTCCCGTTAGGTCGACTTATGAGACCACCTTGCCTTTGGGTCGACTCACAACTATTTCGGGTCAACTCAGTGCTTATGCAATGGCTCATACCCTTTGAGTCGACTCACCAGCATTCTGGGTCGACTCACAGTACCTGTTCCTACCTCTTAAGTCGACTCACCATCCTTTGGGTCAACTCACAGTGCCTTGACATGCCTGTCGGTCGACTCTACATCGACTCATGGTGACCTGAGAGGCTTGGGTCGACTCACAGACCATATGAGTCGACTCGTGGCCTATTGAGAAGACTTGGGTTGACTCACAGACCCTATGAGTCGACTTATAGTCGCCTATACCGAGACTGTTTTCCCTTGAGTCAACACACAACCTTGCTGTGTCGACTCATAACCTTCTGTGACACTGTTGAGTCGACTCAGAGACCCTTTGAGTCGACTAACAATGCCGAAAATCTTAAAAAATATTCTGAAATAAATCCTAACGCTTAGGCTCTATTTGGGCATCAGTTTAATAATAAATTAAATTAATTAAAGATTAATTTGACACCAGAACCAAACATTAAAACTTATAAATTGGGAAATGGTTCATTTGGTAGTTATAAATAGTTTATTAGCTTTATTATGGATTATGATGTATTGTATCACGTAATCAGGATAACGAGGATTCCTACCTTTGCTTTTTATTTCATTTGAGCTTGCATTGGATATCAGGTGAGTGAATTTACATACTATGTACTTTTAATAAATTCTCGTATTCCTCAAATTATGTTGAAAAAAGAAATGCATATGTTTTAAATGTTTTCAAATGATATTATATGATATTCTCTTATAAATTCGTGCTACACATGTTTTACAATTGATTCCTATATATATTGTGTGATTATGAGATATGATTCTTGAAAATGAATAGTCTAGGGGAAAGCCCTCTACGGATGTGACTCTGGCCAGCTAGAGAACACACCTGGTCTGAATCTCATGATGACTCTAGTTGACTCAACAGTTTAAGGGACAACCCGAGTGGATCCGGTGACCTTAACCAGGATTCTTTAGGGAACAAACCCATGCGCCAACTTGTGGTGATTCTATTACGATATTGGATCCAATGGACCGAGGCTGCCCCGAGTTCTGATGTGGTATTGTTATGCACAGGCTATTCCTGTGGCATTTGATTTGATTTCTTCCACTCTTTGATGAGTATGTCGCTATACCATTATTATGATACAAACCTATATTGTCTGATATTTGAGGACACCTTTGATGTCCAGTGGAGATCATGGTGACTCATATTGATAACAAGACCATATGAAAAAGATATATATTTTGAAAAGATGAAAATGATGGGTTGAATGATCGTCATTTTGAATGAAATAGTGGGTTGAATGATTGCCCGTTGAAATGAAATGATGGGTTGAATGATCGCCCTTTGAGATGAAATGATGGATTGTGTGATCGCCCTTTTTGATTATACTGTATATCTCATATCATGATTATATTTGATGTACAAAACTATTTGAATCTCCTATTTTAAATTGTATTTTATTATGCATGTTCCATTCACCAGTTTTAGCTGATGTTGTGATATAACATTTTCAGGAAATCAAGAAAGACGCTAGATGATGGACTTGGTTGCTTTGTGGGATCCAGAAATAAGACCTCTAGGACATGCATTTTCGCTTTCGCATTGAATAAAGAATTATTATCATGAATTGTTAAAATAATGGATATTGTTGAAACATTATGGGCTGTTGACCCATTTTGATTATATTAGATTTTAATTGATTAAATCATTGGTATTGAGAATCTTTTAGCATATTGTTAGTTAATTAAAATGATTAAGGGTTACTTGGTTCATTGGGTTAAGGCCCAATATCCATGGCCGATCACCTTTCCCAAATTGGGGTGTGACAAGACTACTAAGATAGCTTAGGCTGCCCAAATGGCCCAGTAAGAACCCGACTACCGCCTGCACCTGTAGCCCCACCAACCAATCCCTATATACATGGAGACAATCTTGATACCCCCATTGTCGTGGAGGATGCAGTCAGAATGGAGGCCTAGTATGGTGGGGTTGACCTCAAAGTGAGAAAATTAAAGTTCAATCTAGAAAGGGTTGAGAATTTAATGAGAAAGACCTGGGGGCTGGACGATTATTTGCTAGGCATAGAAGGAAATTGCTCTTTCTCGAATGTCCGCCTTCCTGAAAAGTTCAAAATGCATCAGATAGAAAATATTTACGAAGCATGGGATCCTAAGTTGTACATGTGAATGTACATAGGAACTCTACACCCCATGGGTATAAAAGATGACCTGCTTGCTCAATTATTCTAGCATACTTTCATAGGGGCAACCGTGAAGGACCATAAAGTGCAAAGACATCACGAATGCCTTCATCATATAATACTTCTACACTAAATGCTCGACGTAACCCTGAGGGACCAGGAAGTGACCCGACAAGAGCCGATCGAGAGCTTCTCAGAGTTTCTGACCAAATTGAGGACAAAGGCCACCAAAATGACCAATCGACCTTCCAAAGAAGATCAAGTGCGAATGGTTGTGAAGAATCTTTAGCCAGCCTAATTCCGATATATGATCACCTTCCCCATCTTTACCTTCAAGCAGTTGTTCTCCACATGGTTATCGATTGAAGACGCAATGCGTCAGGGATTGCTCAACAAAGGCGAGCCGATCTAACCAAACCACCCAAGCCAGCCCAAAAAGACCTACTCTCACCCATATAATAACATTGCTTCTACCAACCTTGTCTCTATTATCAGACACACACTAGACGTCAATCCCCTCACGCCCACCAATAACTTTCCTGCAACCAATCCTTTCCCCTATACAATCTCATCTGCCTCAAACACGTACAACCAAAATTGTCCAAAGTGAGTCTTCACAACCCTCTAGGTTCCCCTCATACAAGCCCTAACTCTCCTGGTTGGCAAAGGCTACCTCAAACTCCTTAAACCTATGACACCTAGTGAACCCCCCTCCCAGCAAGCTATGATCCCACCAAAAATTGTGCCTACTACCAATCTCCCGGCCATGACACCGAGTGATGAATTAGACCATTGTAGACACTCCAATTTTGACTAACACGCACATTAGGTTTATCTAATTTGTTTTTGATGATGACTACACACATAATCGCGTTGAAGAAAACTCTGTACGAGCCCGAGAGTCCAAGGAACACCCCAAAATACACCAACATATTCTAAAATACCAAAAACACCCCAAAACAGCAAAAATACCCAAAACACCAAAATTACCAAAATTACCCATGGTGCGCGCCATCTCAAAGTGGCACATGCCACCTTTCCAAAAATAGCCCTGCGCCACTTCAAAATGGCGCACGCTACCTTCATTCAAAATAGGTATGTGCCACCTCAAAGTGGCGCACGCTACCTTCTTTCAAACTGGCTCCAAAGGGGCGAGCGTTGGTTTATCCCGGTGCACGCCACCTCTTACCTTGCATATGCCACTTTGAGAAGAAGCTTCCACCCCCTTTTGGCAGCTTTCTTGCCTAAAATCTATAAATAGAGGCATTCTCCACTGTATTTTAAGGATCGCTAGCTTAGAGAAGCCAAAACTCTACTGAATTACAATCCAAAAATTAATCGAACTAATTTATGAATCAAACTAATACACAAACCCATATACCGGCCAAATTTTGATGATTTGAAGCCGTACAGAGAGCTCCCCAAAATAGGACGCGCTGTACTTGAGAAAAGCGATCGGATAGCACCCGCGCCTCCTCTTGAAGCTCTCTTTTTTACCGGGATTTTTGGTAAGTAATTTTTTTTATGTAGTTTATTTATCAGTAAAGGGGAGAAAGAGGTCGTTGGCCTCATTCTCCCCGGCTCTATTTTTATTTCTGGTCTAAGAATCTTTTCTTTCTTTTAAGAAACGTATGCCATATAACTTGTTAGCTTTCTCATATATGCATGTCTAGAATAGGGATGTATCAAATATAGGTTTTTAGATCATGTGTTGAAAATACTACGTGAAATGCTGTATTTCATATTTTCTTTTAAGTATATAAAACACTTTTGCATACGAACACACTATTTTCTTAAAATAGTAGCCCCTCTTGGTCCTCCAAATATCGAACTCACTCTACTATAGTGACGCGCACCACTTTCAGAGAGTCCAAAGGTGACATGTACCATGTTCATGTGGCGTGTGCCAGGTTTAGAGGTGGCGTGTGCCACCTTTGTGAAAACTAGTGGCTTCTCGGCAGCTTTTGACACCCTTTCACATTAACAACATGCTTATTTTGTTTGTATAAATACACCGATATGTTTCCATCTCCCCTTTTAACATGTAATTAAGTGCGAGCATGTTTAGAATACCTTTAATTTTAAGTTAAGTTTTATTTTATTGCTTGACTTTTGTTGATCTCTTTTCAACCCCCATTCTGTATATGTTACTTTTCAGAAACTTAAGACAAGAACTAGGAACTGGTTAAGTAGAGGTTGGTCTTTTGATCGGGTAAGAGGAATGCCTAACACCTTCCCTTTATGGGTGTATGATGGTCTTTGTGGTTTTTGCCCTTTATGGGTTTAAGTTGCATCTATCACTGGTGATTAAAGAGTGGCCCTCATATTCGTCACTCTGATTAAGTGAGTCATGAATGAGGTTCCAGTACCGTTGAAACTCCCATTCGTGAGGTAGTTAACTACTTGGCCACTAGAGGACGCAGTATGGATGTGTGTGTTCTTGTGAGCACGAATTATATGCTATTAAGCATTTATGAGTTGGGCTAAAGAGCAGTAAATTTAGAAATTTAAAAGATATTATATAAACTTGATGTTTGGGCTGAAGGACCGGGTGTTAAAATATGAAAGTATTTATAAATCATTAAAGTTGGGCCGCAGGACCGTATGTTGAAAGAAGAAAGAGTTTTTATAAAACCTTATGAGTCGGGCTAGTGAGCCGCATGACATAAATATAACC
>JAUTBS010195919.1:0-11788 GCA_032361285.1 Aequorea victoria | reverse complement strand
ACCCTACTTCTTGACCCCATGGTCTTAGGGTACACTTAGTATTTTATTATCATAATAATACTCTTATAAGTATTTATTTTTCATTATAGTTGCTAAGAACTCAAATCTTTAGGTTTAGGTACTTAGTTTCTCTTGTAACATTATTTTCTTTTATTTTTTTAAGATTCCAGATTCTGTCCCACTTGTTGTAAATTCGTTTACAAATATTATAATTTCATAATTAATTCTGAAAAACTTACAGAGGATAGATCTAGATGTAGAACCCGGGAGTCAACTGTGAACAAAAAGGGCTCTAAAAATTCACAAGGCACAGTTTGTTAAAAAATGACACTGTTTGGGATAATCTATTTTTCTCAAAATTTATCCAACGAAAATGAGATTTATAATTTTTGGGTGAAAATAGATCCATATACCTTTTTGTATATATATGTATTATCTCTAGGGAATATTCTTGGAATTAATTAAAATTCTTCAAAGTGGTCTGTTTTCCTGCAACTTTGATACATAAAGTTCTAAAATCGAATAGAGGTTCAAAAATGTATTTTTGGGTCCAACTAAAGATAATGCATGTTCATAACATGCCAAAGTAGCTCTTTTAAAAACATAATTTTATATAGGGTCTGTTTGGGTTTCATAAAAATTTATGGAATATGCATTATGGTCACTGTTTGGTCATTTTTCTAAAGGGTCTACTACTTCCATCATCTCCCTTCTCCTTTACTTATGCATGCATGACTCCAAACTTTCTTAAAACATGATTTCTATGAATATCAAATAACTAATTTCAAATTCTCTAATTTAAAGAAGATGACATGCACAAGGTTGGTTAATGAGATATTCTTGCATGCATGTTCTAAAAATATGAAGATCAAAGAAAATATATTTTATTCTTTGACAAAGAGATGTATTGTAGAGACTTGAGTTTTAGGATATATTTTTATCTTATAAATGAAGATAGAAGATGTGATAGTGGTGGTGATGCCCCTCCTTAAAGTCTCCAAGAATTCACTAGAACACTTGAACTTTTTTTTATCTTTTTTTTTTTTTATCTTTTTTCTTCCTTCTTTTCTCTCCTCATTCTCTCTAAAACCAAGCAACTTGGAGCAAATAGATTTTTAGAATTTTCAAGAGGGGGTTTCAGCCAATAGAGGAGGATAGGGGTTTATATAATGGTCCTATTTTGGCTTATGTGACGATGGTGGTGTAAGGGTGAGATGACACCACCCAATGGAGCTTAGTGCATGTCTCACATGACATGACTTTTGTTTGCACAAACACTGAACATGGGAGAGGGAATCTCAGCCATCTGAGTTTTATTTATTTATATATATATTTATACTTATTTTATTTTATAATTTTATGAAAATTGAAATTAATTTGGACTAAATTTATATTTTTGTGTCAAAAGTTCCTACTTTTGGGGCTTTGCTAGATTGGGTTTGAAACTTAATCTATTGGGTCTCAATTACAAGAATTGAGCTCAAATATTAATCTATTGCTAGCTTTTTTTATTTGCATCTTTTGTATTGTCTCAAGAACTGCGCTGATCTGATCCCTTGCAATGGGGTACGCAGACAACATGATAAAAACTCAAGTACAACCATACTTTGCATGTTTTGTCTTGTTTTTTTAAGCCTAAGATAGATTAGTCAAATGAACTATCTATGGAGTTTTGATATTCACTCACCACACGCGCTGTAGTGAAAGTTTTGTCAAAGAGGGACATGTCACGACTCAAATCCCATAATCTAGGATCTGTGATCGGCCAGTGAGTCAACACCCACCACAGACCTCTAACTTACAAGTTTATGAATTTTGTTTTCTAATTTAAATATTTTTACTTGATTATTAAAAATATTATTTTTCGTTGTAGGTTTAAAAAATAGAACTAGGTTTACACCATGGAGTAAGATGATATTATTTTTATGGAAGTGTCATTTAACATATTTAACATAACTCACAGAGTATTCTAGTGTTTAGAGTTATTACAAAACTTTTGCTTTTAGGCCCACATCTTGGGCCGTATAATAGGTTATATATACATAAAAATAAGAAAATAAACATTCAAAAATAGAAAGCAAACAAAAGCGGCTAGAAGAGTCAACGGGCATAATCTCGATCATCCAGCGACTTTTAGACCTGATACAAAATTGAAAGAATGCAATATCGTAAGCAACAAGACTTGTGTGAGATTACAGATAATAACTAAATTACTATTTTATCATTTTTATTCAAAGATTCTTCACAAAGAAGATAATTTCCTATAAATCTATTTTTATACCCTTTTTCATATGTTAGATTATAACAATATTTTGTAAAGCAAATAAGGGCAGAATAAATAATAATAATAATAATATAAAAAGAGTGTTATCTTGTTTGCATGTCACTATTCTCGGTGGATATCCTGGTCAGAAATAAGAAGCAACCCGTATCATAAAAAAATAGACATGATATCATTCTGTTACCACCTGACCATGTGGCCAAATCCCTCCTTGGACACCTCACCCTTACTTGGAAATTTTCTCAACCGGCATAATAGAAATTTCCTCGGTTGGATAACCCATAGAAGTATGTGTCTATGCATCACCATATAAACATATGACCATGCATTCTTAGGCTAAAAATAGATTAAACAGAATTTATTGTATCAACCTTACATTTAATCAAATCTCATGTAATCTACGATGCACATGAATATAAAGATATAGCTCGAAACATGAGACTAGTATAAATAGTAAAGAAAAATTATCTCTAACTCACATAGTGACGTTATAATTGTAAAAAAAGAAGACAAACAAAGTCTACTTGGGTCCTGACTTACAGGAAACATGATAACTCTCAAAACATAAAAATCATATCATGCAAAGTCAAATTGATACTTAGAATGTGCATATGTTTGATTTTGAGACCTTTTAGATTTTTAAGGGTAAAATAGTAATTTTATTCCAATATTTTAAAATTCGTGTTTTAGTCTATCGTAGGATTTTTGTATATCTTGAGTTCAAATATGAAGTTATAATTGTTGTTTGAAAGTTTATTGATGCTTATTGGTAAAAAGATTCCAAAATGTCTCGTTTGAAAAATATTAAGTGTTGGAAATTTAGTTTAAGAAGTATTTTTTATTGTTGTTTTGGTAGCCTTATAGAGGTTGGATTTGAAAATTCTCAGCATCATTAGAAAGGTGGCATTTGGGACTTCAAAATGAGTGATTATAAAATGATCTTTGGAGTTCTTAAGTGTTTATAGGGACTAGCCAAAGTTGGATAAAAGTCACTTTGGCATAATTGATAAGATTTTTCTTCTAATTTTGGGCTAATTAAATTATATGCTTTGTTCATTATTAAATTATGGTTTCTACATGAAAGTTCTAGTATTTCATGTGATATTTTCATAGAATCAAGTCGTTTAGAATTTCGTAGAGACCACGGTGAAGGTTCAAATTGGGCTGGTTGGGATATGTAATTTGGTTCCTGACTTTGGGACATTCTGAGGGGTCAACTTTCCTTAGTTTTTCTTTGTGTTTTTGAGAAAATTTGAAAAAGTACAAAATATGAAAGTTGTAGTATATACTCAAATATTTTTAATGATATAAGGATCAAACAAATCAGAGCTCTGAGCTAGATTTATGGGGTTTCAAAGTTGATTGTTCGCATGCATGTCAAGATTTCTTAGTTTTGGGCAGATTTAGGGGACTATCTTTGGCTCGGTTTTTAGCAAGGTTAGAGACAGATTTTGGAAAAACTTAAAACATGAAAAATATAATTTGATGTGTTATATAAACAACTAAAAAAATAATCAAGTCAATTGAAGTTTTATGGAACTCATGGTGACCATCGAAAGTGGGGGTTGCATGTTGAGGTGTTGGATGCTTGATGCAAAGTGTCCAATTGGCCCACATGTCAAAATTCGGCAATATTTGGCCGTTGGAAAATATCTCAAAACTTGACTATCTTAGAAAAATTTTAAAAAATAATTTTAGGCTAATTCCAACATTCTAAGATCGATCGCGAAGTTGGAATTTCGATAAAAATTCTCAAACTCTAAATTTTTAGGATTTTAGGGCAATTTTGATCTATCGGGAGGTCATGAAGCTGTGAAACGTGTTTGTTGTCATTCCGAGTGAAAAAAAACTATCAGATAACATCAAAAGTTTCATTATGATAAAAGGATTTATGAATCCGTTCAGGTCGAAAGACTCGAAGTTGATTCTATGTTGTTTAGATTATTTTTTAAGATTTTTGGTGAATTTAAGTTCGAGGGCACTATTATTCAAAGATAATTATAATAGCATTAAAGAGCTTGAAATAGAGAGATGACCCCGTAATTTTATAGTGGTTCGGTTATTCCAGCCTACGTCCACTCCTCAAGTTTCTCTTGAGATTTTTTCACTATATGAGAGCACTTACGGGTGTGCTTCAAACCTTTTACAAGCTATCACCAAGCTGCGTTCCAAAACCACCAGGCATCTAGCACTTGTGATTTCAGCTTCAGTTTCCTATAGAAGACTCACCAAGCTGCGTTCCAAAGCCTCCAAGCTTCTAGCACTTGTGATCTAATGTTCCAAGCCTTTTCAAAAATTTACTAAGCTGCGTTCTAAAGCTCTCAGACTTCTAACACTTGTGATCTTTCTTTTTATGTGCTAACCCACACACAAAGTGAAGTACATGGTAACTCACCCTTACTTTTACAAGAAGTGGTAACAAAAAAATACTCTCTATGAAGAGTTGGTATTTACACTATAGCACTTGTGAAGAAAACCCACGAGCAAGATGATGAATAGTAGTTGATGGGTTTTTTTCTGAATCAATGATGAGAGAATATGTTTCTGATATTGAATGAGTTATACAAGATTTTCTCCTTTCTATTTCTAATTTCTCTCTTGGAAAGAGTGATTGATAGAAAGATATTCTGATCTGGTGTATGTTGAATTTCTCTCTCTTAGTATTTCTTGGTCTTTATTTCTCTGAAAAATAATATTTTTATATAAACATTTATCTGAATCATATCTTTGACAAGAAGTCTTTGTAATAAATGATCTTGACTCTGAGGAGTGCTTGCAATCAATTTCTGTCATTGTCTTCTTTTGGCATTATTCATCACTCAAATCTGATTTCAAATTTAGATTTGAATAATGACGTTGTACGTCAAATCTATTGTTACTGTAGCGAGATCCTGTAATAAATAGATGTGATCTTGTGTTCTCTTTTTCAATGATTTGAGATATTTTCTTGGGATTGCAACTGAAACAAATTCCCATATTAAATTCTGGTTGAATATAGTCGTTGAAGATCAAATCCTTACATTTAATGCTCTGAGATATTACTATTTTTCTCCTTAAATTATGCAAAATAGCTTACAGTGAACTTTTGGGTCGACTCAAAGTGAGTTTGGGTCGACTCAATTTCCTTGGAGGAGATTACTACTTCAGTGAGTCGACTCACATAATAAGTGGGTCGGCTCAATATGATTTCGTCTTTGTTGTTTGACACAAGGCTGCTATGGGTCAACTCAAGAATGATCTGGGTCAACTCAAATTGATTTATTCTCTGTTGTTCGACAGAGGACTACAGTGGGTCGACTCACAACTGTTATCGGTCGACTCAAAAGTGTCTCAGTGCAGCTTTGTTGCAGTGGGTTGACTGGATTGACTTTCTGTGTTAGCTTATGGTACTTGGGTTGACTCAAGTAGACATTGGGTCGACTCATGAAAGGTGCATGTGAAGGATTTCGGCATTGGGTCGACTAATTAAGGTTTTATGTCAACTCAAGTGGAGTTCGGTCGACTCAAAGGTTTTTTAGGTCGACTCATGAAGGTTCCTGTGAGGAATAAAAATATTGGGTCGACTCATAACTTATTTGGGTCGACTCATAATTTATTTGGGTCGACTCATGTGTGTCATGTTAGGCGCTGGGTCGATGTGTGGGCTGACTTATGTCGACTATGGCATGTGATTTAGGACTTGGGTCGACTCACGAAGATTTTGGATCGACTCATTGCTGCGCCTGAGAGATATCCAGTGAGCATGGTAATTTGGGTTGACTCACAAGTACGCCTGATAAAATTTACTGAGACTTTTTGTGTTTGGGTTGACTCATATGGTGGTGTGGGTTAACTCAAGGTGCTCTATTTTGGTTTTGGTGTTTTAGGCTTTATTTGGGAATGGTTTAATATTTAGGTTTTGTTTGGAAAAATATTTGAACACTTGTTTTAATACCTGAAATTACTTAAATCAATGTCAAATACAAGATTAACCCCTATAATGGGTGTTAACATATTAGATAAATATTTAAGTATATTATGACGATTAAGTGAAATATATATAACATGATATGATTAATAATTGTGATGTAATGAATATGATCGATATAAAGAAATTAACTTTTATTAACATACTGATTGAAATCATTTAAACCATTTCTTTTTATCTTTCTAAAAGTTTTGTTTGTGATCATTAAAATCAATAACTTGAATCGTTAAACCTTGGGGCTAAAATGGATTTTGATTCTTGTTAAACGTTATACAATACTTTCAAGAACTTCATTTGTGAGGATTTGGATTTTTGTTCCGTTCCCTTTGCCCTTACGATTTGTTCGCAGGGTTCGTTTGAGTATTTTTAGGGTCAAGTTTGGAGTTTTCAAGCTTTTTGAGTTCTTCAACTCGTCTGGTGATAAATCGGCTCCGTTAGTTATGTCAGAAATTTTGTTTTGATTTCATAGGGTATGAGTTTGACTTTTTTGATTTTATCTAAGCCTATTTTCTATTATCATTTAGTCTAATATTTGGTTTCGAATCTTCTCGATTCTATTCGACGGGTTGGGTGTCAGTTTTGGACATTCTTGGGTCTATTTATGAGGTCGAGATATCGCAGGATAACTGTAGACACCCCAATTTGACTAAACCATGTATTAGGCTTATCCGGTCTGTCATCAATGATGAATATATGCACAAACTCATGTCAGAAGAAACTATGTATGATCACGAGAGTCAAAGATTCACCCCAAAATATCCAAAAATACCCAAATACCCAAATACCCAAAAACCCTTCAGAAACCCTTCAACCTGGCTCAAGCCACCGTCAACCTGACTCAAGCCACATTCAACTTGTCCCATGCCACCTTCAATATGACTCACGTCACCTCTAACCTGGTTCACGACACTTTCAACTTGGTTCAAACCACTTCCAACCTGGCTCACGTCACCTCCAACCTGGATCAAGCCACCTTCAACCTGGCTCACACTACCTTTAACCTGGCTCACCCCACCTCCGACCCGGCTCATGCCACCTTCAACTTGGCTCAATCCATCTTCAACCTTGCTTAATCCACTTTTAACCTAGCTCAAGCCATCCTCAACCTGGCTCATGCAGCCTTCAACATGGATCACGCTACTTTTAACCTGGCTCACGCCATCTCTAACTCAGCTCATGCCACCTTCAACCTGACGCATGCCACCTCAAAGATGATGAGTGCCACCTCTTGTGGAACATTCTATTCCCTCCACATGTCAACATGTTTATTGGGTAACCATCATGCACAAATTTCTATAAATACTGACATTCCTCAACGTTTATGGTGATGGAAGGTCCCCGATGTTGACACTATACCAAAATACCGACCCACCTGATACGCTGCCACACTTATCCGAACCACACCTCAAAGATCGTATAAAGGGATGCTCGCATTAGACGAGGTGAATGACATATTGAGGGGACGCCCAGATAGCAATCAGGTATTGCTCGCGATTCTCTTGTTGTCATTGTTCCGGTAACATTTAACCATCACAATATCTTTTGTTCTTTCCTCTATCTTCTTGAGGAAGAGATCATGATTATTGTATATTTTTTAATTTCTTTTATTTTGATAGCATCTCTCTTTTGAATAAATAGGATTTTCGTTCTGTTAGTTTTTCTCATATCACATTCTTTTTTAGTACATTGTACACCCACGACACTATTTTTGTCAAAACAAAAAGTTTTGGTCTCTGCAACATGGCATGCGCCACATTGATATGGCGTGATCCATGTTCATGTGTCGCGTGCACCAGGTCAATGTAGCGTGAGCCATGTTTGTTGCAAGCCCTAGTTTGGTCATTCTGCTATGCGTCTTGCTTTCCTGTTTTATGTGTTCATGCTTCTGACCAATGACTTGTCCTTTGGTTAATCTGAATGCGCCGTGTTTTTCCTTCGCATATGAGTATATATATATATATTTTTTCTTTTATTTATGTTTTGTTGAAATGTATGAAGTATAGAATAAGAATGTTATTTTCAGTTACAGAGTTTGCTGCCTAGCATGTTGTCTCTCCTTTTTTGTTTCTGTTTTTAGCCATTGCAACACACAAACAAACTATTTTCAACAAAATAGTAGGTCTTCTGGCTCTCAATGTGATGCGCACATCCTGCTATGATGTCGCGCGCCATGTTTAAAAGAGCAAAGATGACGCACCCACCCCTCAATGGTGGCACACGCCATGTTAAGTAAGGTGCACTATGTTTAATATGGCGCGCGTTGCTGTTTTATGTTCAAAATAGTTTTTCAGTACCTTGTTCCATGAGTTTTCTGCTGCTAGAATGCTTTTGTTTTATATAAATTTGTATATAGTGTTCACTATTTCGTGATGTCATATCTCTCCCATTTGCCACATGGTTAAATGTAAGCATGTTTAGAAAAAAATTTAGATTATGTTAGGTTTTTACTTTATTGTTTACTTTTGATTGATCTCTCTTTAACTCCCATTTTGTATATGTTACTTTTGAAAGATTTAAGACAAGAACAAAGAAGTGATGAGTAGAGGTTGGCCTTTGGTCGGGCGAGAGGGGTGCCTAACATCTTCTCTTTTTGTACCTTAGCTCCCGAGCCATTATCTCTGGTAATGAGATACTAGTATCTTGAATATTTTTTGTTTTTTTGATTTATCAGAAAAAATTAAGTGGCTCTGCAATTGTGCGGCCTTTAACACGGACACATTTGGGGTCTCTATTTTCAAAACATAAAATAAGTGTTTTTTCTTTAAAAATCGAGACCATTTTTTAAGAGCGCATTTTTTGAGAGAGTTCCTCACTGTAGGCACTCTTGAAAAGTTCTAGAACATTCTCTAGAAACTTACTACATGAATAATCTTGAAACTTATTCTAGAATACTTTTATGGAATCATCTAGAATAAGTACAAGTGCTCGACAATTCTTTTGACTTTTAGGATTCTCTAAATTCCTCCACAAGCCTCTAGTTCATTACTCATTCTAATTTTTTTTTTTAAATTTCGTGAATTATGACAATACGATCAAAAGTAAAAATGTCAATTAAAAGTGGCGGTGCCCGCTTTTGATTAATATAGATATGGATAGTGGCAAGAGTTGAGAATGATAACTTATTTATATTTTTTTTTGTTTTTGTTTGAGATTTGAAAAGGTTAATTTATTTTAGTAAAAAAATAGTTTTTAAGTTATACTGTTTGACATTCTAAAAACTTAGCTAATTTTTTTTCACTTATTTTTTCAAAAAGAAATATTCACATCCCAAACACACTAATTTTTTTTTTGAATGAAATAATTATAATACTCTCAATACAAAAGTCCGCCTCTTTTTGAAATGTCAAAAAAATAGGCCTTTACGAGGTTTGTCATTTTTAGAAAAAAAGTAAGAAAAAATTTAAATTGTTTGAGACAATTTATTTAGAGTAGTTTTTTTTATTTTTTATTAAAATGTCTAATATGACTTTACTTTTTGCTTTTAAGTTGCAGGTTTGGAATAATAGCAAGACTTTTTTTTATTTTTGAGAGTATAGTTGACTTTTTTATTGAGTATTATAGTGATTTTATTATAAAAAATCTAAATTGTTAAGGATGTAAAAAAGTTTTTTTGTGAAAAGAAATTAAAAAACCTTAGGCCCTGTTTGGTTCTATTTTTTCCCTTCTATTTTTAGAGTTTTTTTCCGAAAAACATGAAAACATGTTTGGTACAAAAAAATTTAATTCATTTTTCCTAAAAAATGAACTAAAAATGGGGCATTTTTAGAGAATTAAAAATTGGTGTTTTCAAAATTTTTAGAATAGAAAACACTGTAACCCCTTGTTCAATATGCTACAAATCGCGCAGCCCTTCGTTCAACACTCCATCTTAGTTCAACTCTGCAACTCTTCATTCTCTTCGCTCAGCCCTTCGTTCAACTCTCCATCTTAGTTCAACTCTGCAACTCTTCGTTCTCTTCGCGCAACCCTTCATTCTCGCTCCAGTCTTTTCATCTTCTCTATGCAACCCTTTCATCTTCTCGCTCCAGCCCTCTCATCTTCTCTTTGCAACCCTATCATTTTATCGCTCCAGCCCTCACGCTCCTTTTCTCTCCACCATTTTTGTCGACCACAAGCAGAGATCAGAAGTCAACTCGAGTGTTCTTTGCCGACGACGAAATGGAGTCAAGCCACGCGCAGTGGACAGCGACAGATCGAATCAACGAGCAACAATCGACGACAAAGAGCTTATGCTTATGGAACCAGAGATCCTCACCATCGCAAGTCGACTACACTCTTCTTCAAGCTGCGACGACATCTTCGGGATCTAAGAGACAGCGATTTGCAGCCACCGATCAAGAGTCATGTGGTTTAAATCAAGTTTCTCCTTTTAATTTTAACCCTAAAAAGGTATGACATGGTTGATCTCTCTTTATGACGCTCTATTTTTAATTTATGTTCTTCTCTTTGTCGGAGAGTTCGAAGAAGGTAGGGATGGTACCGTTGTTGATTTCAGTTAAGATTTTAAATAATAAAATTATTGGTGAAAGTTCTAAAATTATTGGTTAAAAAACAGATTTGTGTGATCCTTTTGCAGAAAAAGTATTGGTTGTTATCCCAAATGGAAGAGTTGTATTGAGAATTATGAATAAATAATAATTTTTATTTGTTGTGGGAGGAGTTCATACACTAATTTTCATGTTCAAGAGCATCTTAAAAGTGTTGTCATGTTCAAAATATTTTTTATCTTATTCATTTCTTATGCATTTGATTGTGATTCTGAAAATGATAATGCTATTAGTTGTAGTAATCTTAGTGTAGATAGTGGATGTGGTAGTAGGGGTGCTACTGGTGGTGGTCTTGGTGGAATTAGCAGATGTGAGGTGGTCTTGGTGGGATTGACGGATGTGGATTGATCTTCGTAGGATTGGCGGAGGTGGGGTGGTGGTGCTGGTGGTGGTGGTAGTGGCAGAGGGGGTGGTGATGATGGTGGTGGTCAAAACAAATGGAGCATGTTGTCAGCTATGTCTTTATTTGGTTTTCTCCCAGCCTTAATGTAACATCCCATATTTTTTCAAAAAAATAATAAATATAATTAACTCGGATTAAAGCCAACGATGGGGCCCTGTTTGGATTGTGGTTCAAATTAATAATGAGATGAATGAGACAAAGAAGTAATGAGGGACCAAGCACATAAATTAGAAGAAATGAGAATTTAATTATAAGAATAGCTTGAAATAGAAGGAGCTTTGTGTAATTAGAGGATGTGATGTGATAGCCTGACATGCTCAGGGAGTTGGGGGAAGAGAAGTGACATGTTAGCCTAAAGATCTTTCAATCAAGCCTTAAGTTTTTGCTTGTTGAGTTTTGACTCAACAACACATTGATTTAATCCTTTAAGGAGTTTGCTTGCTAAAACAATCTAAATTATCTTGTTTGTTTGTATGACTATAAGCATTATATGCTTGACATCACAACAATATTTTTGGAAGATTGTTAGCACAAAAGGTCTTGTAAATCAAGCCTTTAAGCTTTAGCTTATTTGCTTATAAACTCAACAA
>JAUTBS010195808.1:0-11789 GCA_032361285.1 Aequorea victoria | reverse complement strand
AAGGGGCAGATCTCAAAATATACAAATCAAAAGTGACTTCTGTGAAAAGGGGATTATTCTACACCTGTATATATATCTCTGTATATATGGATAATCTTAAGGGGATTTTGGTAGAGAGAGATATGAAGGTTCAAAGTAGGGACACAATCTGTCTCAACCGTCGCAGAAACTTTAAAAATGTCAAAGGAGTTCAAAAACTTATTTAAGATCCTAACTAAACTTTTAATAGTCTTATAACATCACAAATAAACTATGGTAAAAAAATATGTTAATTTAAACAACGTTTGGCTTACACGAAAATTCATGGAAGTACTTTATTTCAGTGTTTAAACTTTCTATTTTTAGTATACTTACATTTTAAGCAACAACTTCTAATTTTACAACACAAGGCCTACTCAAATCTCATCAAAACAACATTATATATGTATATAAAGATCCACATTGAGTTTGTACAACATTTATCTTCCATTTAGTGCTCAAACAAAAACTCCCTAGAACGAGCTTTTCAAGTTTCAGGACATTACGCCTATTTCCATCCATTTCTAGTTATTTCTTTTTATCTTAGAGAGGATGTAAGAAGAGAATGTGATATTAGGGAAGAAAGATGAGATTTTACAAGTTTCTTACCTTTTATTTCTTACTCTTAGGGTTGGACTTCTAACTTCAAGTTTCCTTCCTTCTTCTTTCTTCTTCCTTTTCTTCCTTCTTCTTCTTCTTTCTTCCTCTTCTTTCTTCTTCTTGTTCTTTCTTTTTTTCCTCCTTTCTCTTCTGGTTTCCGAGCCCCTTGAGGTTTTTTTAGTGAGAGAATGTCTTTTGGGAAAGTGGAAAAATGGTTTGGGAACACCTTTCTATTTATAGGCAACCTTTTCCTATTTTTGAAAATTAAAATAAATGACATAAATGGTCATTCCATCATCTTTTCTATCAACTATTTGGGGCATGGAAGAATTATAAAGTCTTCTAATAAGGTACATTAAATAGTTGATTTGAGTGAAGACTTGATGATTGCATTTTGGGGAAAAAAAATACATTAATTTTTCCTTTGGGTAGTTTTCTCCCATAATTTAATAATTCTGTGTATTTCTATCTTCATGAAATATATTTAAGTGTATAATAATCTCCTACAATAATTTAGTTAGTATAGAACTAAATTAAACCACCAAACAAGCCTTAACTTGTACCATACTCAACCTCTCACATCAAGCTTTTCTCTAATTTTCCATTTTTCAAAAATACATAAATTAGTCACATCATTTCTCACACCAAAGGGGCTGCCGGTTTGGACTGAATTGGTATTTCATTAATTGTTTTATTTTATTAAATTTAATAATTTGAATAATTATGTGGGGCCCTTTTTGCAATTTTGACCAAAATTGGCCTTTTTGTGTAATTAGTTCATGGGAGGGGCTAAATTGTAATTATTTAAACTTTTAATTTAAAATCTAATTCATTAATTTAATTATTGGGTCCATGGACTTAATTTCTCATGTTGGACCTTAAGTCAAAATCACGCGTTTAGTCCGTGATCTAGGCGACCGAACTTAGAGTTTCGAACTTGACCTATCTTGATTGAATTTCTAAATCTAGGTTACCGTTTGTTTGATAATTCTAAGTGTTGAACCATTAAAATTTACTATTAGGGTTTGGGTGATTCAATCTCTAGGGTTTTAACACTTCTCAATTCAATTAGTTACAATTACGCCTAGGTTAAACGACTGTAAAAAATACGGGTCTTTACAGGATGTAAAGGAATGGATAGCTCATTCTTTAGGTTTATCTTGAAAGGCCTAAGAATCTTGGTCAGAAGCATGCCCTGGAATCCAATGAGGAAAATCAGGGATTCGATCCCTAATTTCATGGCCATCCCCCATCTCAAAGAGTTAATGACGTCATGGGCCTTCTAGGTCCAGGAGCGAGGAACCTACAAGCCACAATAAAGACATAAAGATAACATGAAAGGCCAGGGGTGAATAAAAGAAAAAAAGCAACTAAAGTAGGCAACTCATTGGGCCAGTCTCAGGAAGAAGGGGAATGTCCCCATGACTCAACAGCTCTAAGTCATGGCGCCACATGATTCCATCACCACCCACCAGGTCAATGTTAAGATGGATATTAGGGAACCATCAATCTCCACCTACATCTTCCCGGAAAACACCCTTAGAAGAAGGAACACGAACCCAAGTCGATGGTCCCACAAAATTAGACTCAGGGTGAGGAATGACCTATGTGAACAAAGGCATGGGCCTAGCCTGGACGAACTCAGCATAGTCGCCCTCCAAGAAGAAGGCCTCGATAATACTCCCCTGGATTGCTGTGTCGACGTCCTCATCGCTAGCGTGATCATAGGTATCCCTCATGAGATGAGGGGGAGGGGTAGGAATATGGAGAACATTAGGTCCTAAGGACTAGCGAGAAAACCTTTTTCCCAAGTACCATTCTATACCAATAGGGGCCTCAAACAAAATTTGCTGCTAAGATGCAATCTCTGCACAAACAAAGAGATCGGAACGAGGTATGCCCTCCTAAGGACTCCATGCAACCTGAAAAATAAAGGGTGAATGTGCAGATAAAAATGATGAAAGCGACAAGGAAGGGAAATTCAAGTGCACACTCACCTGCCAAGACATCATAGCACTAAGGGAAGTCCTTACAACGAGGAGAGAACCAATGTCCCTGCGCTTCCTCATATACTGGTACATCCATCGTTGTCCACAAAGAAAAGTTCCCTCCCCCAAAAGAGAAGACAAGGGAACCGAAGTGGGAAAATACTCAAAATACCACATCTACAAAAAAAAGGATGCATAATAAAGTGGAGAAAGATAAAATAAAGAAAGCAAACAAATCAAGAAATAATAAAGATACTTACCTCTCATACGGTTGAAAATCCAGATATGCATCCAATCGCACCGCGTGACAAGATGCCCATATTCCAATATAATGATGTTGGGGTTGCTCCTCCCTAGTCATACTCCCCTATAGACTCGACGTCATACAAGGACCGCAGTAGGCCCAGATAAACTATATTACCTGAGTTGGAAAAAAGAGATGCACCCAGAAGATACAAGATGAAGGATCTGATTAGGAATGCCTTATCCGCGGCAATCGCATACGGAGCGTGCCGACAGTTAGCCCATAAAGAAGAATAAGGCACACGATCATCGTCATTATGCCCGAACTGGTAGCGGGGACCCAACAGGCTCTCCAGCTCTCTAGGAATCTCGAGAATGTTGGTGTCTTAAAGTAACGACCAATCACCAACCCGTAGCCCAGTCAACATAGAGAAGTCTAAAGGGGTGAGAGTCATCTCCTCGAAAGGCATGTGAAAGGTGTTAGTGGTATCCCACCACCACTCGGACAGATCTTGCACCACAAAAGAGCTCATGTGAGTCTTCGATAGGACCGGGATGAAGTCGCGCAATCCAGCATGGTCCACAGCCGCCCTGACTCAAGGAGAAAGGTAAGCATACTATGCAGAGATACTATGCAGAGATACTATGATTAGACCCGCAAGCCTTTAGTCATCCCTGCTATTCCTGTTTTAATAAAAGGAAGACAAAAAAAAACAATTTTCTTTTATTATTAGGGAATAAAAATAATAAAAAATAAAAATTGTGTCAAGATAACTCATAGATCACGAATGGATGAAAAAAGATAAATATGAAATAAAATATATTGTCAAGTCAAGGCACATGGCACACACAAGGCATGCCCATGCTCCCACCATGTCCATGTCGTGGCACACAAAGACAAGGCATTCTAGGCCCATGGCACTTGGGTCAAGCATTTCATCAAATACCTTGCGTGTATCTCTGAAAGGTCATCCAAATCTTGATCCTTAAGCATGAATTATGGTCCAAATCCAACACAAATGAGAAGAATAGGGTGGGAAGATGAAGATTGACAAGTCTTATTAAGAACTCATCAAGATTAGAACTATGAATTCTAAGATTTTTCAAAATGAAAGCCTAGGTTTTATGTTCTTCAAAAATGACAATAATAGGGGAAATTGCGAAGAAAGCTCACCAATCTCGCATATACTCATCTTGAAACGTGACCTTGATCATTCTTTAGCAAGAAACCATCTGCAAATCCACTAGAATACACAAAGATGTGAGGATTTGGGAGGAATTGCTAAGAGTAGTCACTATGAAGTTCTTCATCCCTTTCCATGGTAGATGAAAATGATGAAGATGGAAACAAAGGGAAAATGATTAAAATCTAAGAAAATAAGTGTTTCAAGTCAAGTTTTTTAATTTCAAACCAAGGAAATCAAGAATCCCAAGTTCCTAGAGAGGTAAAGACCAAAGGAGAGCAAGGGGGAGCACTCAAGCAATACGGCTCGGCCTCCCCCATAAAAAGAAACCTGAGGGCCCCCATGGCTGGACCGGCCTCTTGGCTGGCCTCCAAGGGCCGGACCGTCCCTCTGGGCTAGGCCTAATCCTTTTTCCTTTGGCCCCGACTCGAATTCATTGGGCCCAACGCAAGATGTTTTGACGCAAACTTAGGATTAAAATGAGGTTTCAAATGAATAATTAAGACTTGACTTTAAGCACTAATCATGTCAATTTCGAAGAAAAATGAACAAAAGGAAAATGGTATCAGTGGTTCACTGATCATCTGGAGGATAAATCAGTAGTTCATGAGCCATTGCCAAACTTTTTGAGAAGGAGTATCCTCGTAATGAATGATGTCGAGTAACGAGATCATGGATGTCATTCCACTCTTCCCTGAGCCAAAACTTTCAAGACAAGAGAAGATTCAAAATGACAAAGGTTGAGTTACGCACCGGCATCAAAGACGAAGTCATGCTGTGCCTCCAATCCAGAACTTCCAAGAAGAAAGAAATCTCAAATGACTGAGGTTGAGCTACATACCAAGCATCAACGACAAAGTCCTACTATGCCCTGAATTAAAATTTTCAAATGACTGAGGTCAAGTTACATAACCGCCACTATGGACGAAGTCCCATTCTTCCCTCAAATTAATGTTTGCAAATGATGGATAGAAAATTCCAAGCGACTGAGGTCATGTGCTCTTACGAAGTCTTTTAAACCCAGAATGTGTGAGCGTGGAAAGTATGCAATCCCATTCTGGCACGACTGAGGTCGGGCTTTCATATGATTCAAACAAAGAGGTTTTTCAAAGCCAGAATGTGTATAGCGTGTCGGGTGCATCACCAAACTACCAAAGCGACTCAGGTTGTGACTTACGTAGTCTTTCAAACCCAAAATGTGTGAGTATTCCATTCTAGTGCGGCTGAGATCGAGCTTCCGTAAGAGTCAAGCAAAAAAGATTTTCAAAGATGGAATGTGTAGAGCATGACAGGTGCATCATCATATTACTAGAGTGACTAAGGTCATTACTTACGCAGTCTTTCAAACCCAAAATGTGTGAGTATCGCATTCTGGTGTGACTGAGGTTGGGCTATCGTAAGAGTAAAACATAGAGGTTTTCATAAGCCAAAATGTGCAGAGCGTGGCAATTGCATCACCACATTACCAAAGTGACTAAGGTCATGGCTTACGCAGTCTTTTAAACCCAGAATGTATGATCATCCCATTCTGGAGTGACTGAGGTTGAGCTTCCATAAGAGTCAAACAGAGATGTTTTGCAAAGTCAGAATGTGCATAGCATGACGGGTGCATCACCACATTACCGAAACAATTGAGATCATGAATTACACGGTCTTTCAAACCCAGAATGTGTGAGTATCCCATTCTGGCACGACAAAGGTTGGGATACCGTAAGAGTTAAATAATGAAGTCTTCCAAACCCAAAATGTAATGAAAGTCGCGGTATGCCACCACACTCTGGTGGAACTGAGGTCGAGCTTCTAGAGGTTTTTTAAAGTCGAAATGTGCAGAACATGGCGAGTACATCACCACATTACCAGAGTGAATGCAGTCGTGTGACGAGACTTGAATGGTAGTGGAACTGCTAACACATGAACGGTGGTAGAACCACTAAAGTTTGAGAACTTTGAATGGCAGTAAAACTTCTATGTGTTCAAATGGTGGTAGAACCACTAGCTTTTGTCATATTTTAGAGGATTTCCAATACTAGAATGTGTAGAACATGGTGCGCATCGCCACATTACCGAAGCTCAACTACAATCGTGTGATGGGACTTGAATGGGAGTAAAACTACTAACATATTAAATGGTGGTAGAACCACTAAAGTCTGAGGACTTTTGAATGACAGTGAAACTGCTACGTGTTTGAATGGTGGTAGAACAATTAGTCATTGTCATCCTAAAAATACCTAGATGCGATAGAGATCTTATCCCTTTGATGAGTTCTCTTCGAACGTGACCTTAAAGATACTTGGACACGGTTCAAATCTTTACCTTGTGATCCTAAAGATACCTGGACATGACAGAGTTTTGATTTTAATGATGTTTTACTCATTGAAAGGAATCCTATGCAATAAATGACTCCCCCATGAGATTCATTGAGATTTAGGTCTACGCCCTATAGATACTTAGGTATTGGCTTGAGTTTTCATTTTATGTTTTGATACTTTAGGCTTTGAAGCAACCCTAAAGATACCGGGGTGTAGCAATGATTTTTCCATTGATTTTATTGATGAGTTTTTTTTCTAGCCCCGTGCATTATGCCTTATCAAAATTCCTTGTCTTTATGTTTGACATTCGCTCTTATGCATGCTCGACGTTACATGAGTTCTGTCAAATAGGGGCATCTATAGACACTCTATTTTGACCGGGCATAATGCACAAGTCCTCCAGTTAGTCTTTCCCAATGATGAGAATATTTCCAAGAATGAGGATAACTTTTGACAAGAACAAACTGACACGAGAAGCACTCAAAGTAATATTTTCATCCAAACTTTTCTCATTTTTGACGGTTTTCGACACAACTCTTTCGGAAACTGTCACACAACATTTTGAACATTGTCTTCAACCAAAATAACTTCAAAACATATGTTTTAATTCTTTAGTTTAAGTTTCAAAAGTCAAGGTGGGCCTTCTCCTCTTCCAGGCCAAAATAGCCCACCATTTTGGATGGTTTTCAATAAATTTTCTTCGAAAATTGCATACACATCCCTCGAATCTTGTTTTTAATTCAAAAAAACTCAAAACCTATATTTTAAACCCTCTAGTTTAAGATCCAAAAATTTGGGTGAGCCTTCTTTACTTTCCATAATGCCCCTAGACTCCGTTCTAATCATTTTTCAATCGAACCCCGTCAAAAAATGTTTTTCACCCTTCATCGAACCATATATTATATCAAACTAAAACATAAAAAAATGAGATTTTGATCATTCATTTCATGTCTTGTAGGATGGACGATCCTCCTCCGCTTCCCAGACGTTCAAACCCCTTCAAAAGACTGAAACGGTCGCTGGAAAGCCCCCTTGGCCAGCCCCACTCTCGGGCCCCAAGTGAGGAAGGCCGGAAAAGACACCATGGATGGACCGGCCCTATGGGCAGAGTGCTAGCCCAGACAAATTCTTCCTGACCCAGGATTCTTTTGGATTGGTCGGGCATTTTTATCTCATCATATCAGTTCTTTTTCAACAATTTTCCAATTGTCCTGTACCCCTATAAATAGAGATCTTCACCTCAAGTTAATGAAAGATTCCAAAAATGGTCGAATTGAAATTCGAGTACGATCGAGTCTCCGAAGGAAATTCGAAGTGAAACGCTATAATGTCGTAAAATTCTATCTAGGAGAGGAGATCGTAGAGAATCTGATTTGGTAAGAAGTTTTTGAGATTCTTTCCTTCTAGTCTTTTAATTTTCGTACGAGCTTTGAGTGTCTAAAATTTCCGATAATTTTGAGAACAAGGTTCCCAAGTTCAATCCAAAGGTCAAATACTTGAGGGCGTGCCAGACTAATTGGTGAGCCACGGGTCAAGGCAAGTACTCATACCATTTTATTTACATATTTTTGTAGTTATAATAGTATTTTGTTTCATATATCATATGTAGCAATGTAGTTGTAAGAAGGTTGTCGATCCGCGACGCCAAATCTATGTGGGCTCAAGGGCTGTCAGCATAAACATTTCTTAAAAACACATTTTTCAAAATACCTATGGCCCAGATCCAATATATTAATTATTCTAATATATTAATTATTTTTAAGAAATCTATGTGGGCTCAAGGGCTTCACCATGCACCACCAATGTTTAGCTTGACCTTCAAACACGTAGGTTGCCAATGACACTTTATGTTCATCTGCACAACCCAATCGTTCGAAGATCTTCTCTATGCGTAACTTTCATGTTTTTGCATCATCAGGATTTGTTACCCCCCTAAAAGTCGGAGGGTGTATCTTCAAGAACTTCTCGAACACTAAGCCTCTATCCAAGCTCATCGGTCTATCTGTGCTAACCACTCTTGGTTGAGCTTGTTGCCCAGCAATCATGCTCACCAAGGCTTGGAGAGCCTGAAGAGCTCCCTCAGCAACTAGGGTAACTAGCGCTTCTGGAACTGCAGATGCTACTGGAGTAGATGGGGCTGCTGGAGCCACTAGAGTTTCTATTACTTCAGAAGTAGTGTCAGGGGTGTGCTCCCCTTATGTGTCCATGATCTGGGCTTGAATGTACATATTTAAGCCCCTTAACTTATGTTTTTTATCCTCATTTTATCTATTTAATTTATGTTTTAGTTGTGTTTCGTGTGCAGGATTGGAAAGTCGGTCATGTGGTGACAAACAAGCTAAAAGAGCGGAAAATACAACAAAAGAGAAGAAGATGAGTAATTTTCTAATTTCCGTGGATTTTAAGATATGATAACTCACATTAAAAGAGCCAGGAAATACAACAAAAGGCCTACGGTGATCAAAGTCAAGTTTCTAATGGAAGTAGGTTGCAATCGGGTGAAGGAAATCGAAACAAAATTGGCAAATGCTCACCATTTTCTCCATATATTTCTCTGTAATTTTAATTTTTGCATGAGGTTATAACCATTGGAAAAAAGACATCTGGGGCTTCAATTTAGACAAAAAAATGACCCTATTTGAATTCCGAATGACTAAGTTATGCTGAGAACTGCTCTCGGGAACAATCCGTCCGGACGAAAATAGGGAGCGTCCAGACGGAATTGCATCAAAACAAGGACCCCTCTCCGGAAAAATCCATCCAGACGGAAAGTGGAAAAGTCCAGACGGAACGCGGCGAGACAGAATGCTAATTTCAGCATTTTTACGCGAGTTTTGGCCATAGGGTATAAAAAGAAGCTTCATATCAGTTCTTAGGGTTTTGAAAATACTAGAGAAAGGTCCCAAGGCGGCTAGGGTTCAAGGGAAGAACGAAAAAGAAGATTGAAATGGCTCGTCTAGTCGGATCATTATTGTCATCCTCGCCCATGAGCGGCTAACCTCCTCCTGCCTAGGGTTCTGATGAAACCCTAGTCGAGTAACTATGAGTTTTGCTTTTTAATTTATTATTTATGTATTCGGTTCAACTCTTTTGTATAACTCGGGGATTTGATTCTTAATCAAACGGTTTTAAGTTTATGATTTCGTTTCCGTCTTCGCTTTCTGTGATTGTGATGACGAGGTTATACAAATGTTTTCCTTGATATATGATTGTGACGTGTGATAGGTTATGCTAGGATGAAACGGATCGTGCCATTAGAGACGATCCATGCTATTGAAAGATAACTTATGCCGGGTTACTTTTATATTAACCCTCTTGTCGATTCCGTTATGACTTGTAGTCAAAACGGATCTTTGTTGATTGAATACGTGTTTGGTTTATTAATTGCATCTTTCTAGTTACAAAACTAGGATAGATTTCCAACCTTTGGCAGATTTCTCTTTATTTTAGAACCATTTTATTTTAATCAGTTTGTAGTTAAATTAGATAATCAAACAAACTCTCATTTAATCGAATTAATTAGAGAATTAATTGTAGAACAACATCTCAGTCTTTCTGTTCCTGAGGATCGACACCTGATCTTAACCACTGTTCTACGGAATAGATAGTTTAATCGGTTTTTATAAATTTTATCTTCGATCGCGCAAACGAAAGCGATCAGATACTCTGCGTGGGACATGGTCCACGGGGCAGGTGCTGATGACGGCCCAGTCTCCGGAGCAGTCGGTGGTGGTGGTGCATCCTCCTCGTCATCGTCCTTCTCGTCGTCAGAGTCTGTGCCGACCCCTCGTAAGCACTGCAAAATGCTCATACTCTTCATCAACTGGCTGAAGGTGTAGATGATAGCATGCTCCTCGGGTCGAGCAGTACCCGGAAAGATGGATGGATAAGAGCGGCTCAGGCACACGGCAATGAGGTTCGCGAAGGGAGGTGAACGTGTGGCACGGGGCATCCTCATAAAATGGATCATCTTGTCAATAATGAGGTGGGGGATGGAAACCCGGACTCCGGTATAGAATGCATATAATGCCCCGAGGAAAGAGTATTGACGCTCATCCTTGTGGGACGTGGGAAACACATTGGCCCAGAGGATCGTGTCCACGAACCACAGTGAGTGGTCGAGGAGACCCCTGCGAGTGAAGATGGTGCCGATGTCACCCTCACCAGAGGTGACAGAGTCTATCATAACAGCGGTCGGGGTATCGGCCAAGAGAGCGGTGAAGGGTGTCTCCTCGCGAGTGAGGCCCAAAACTTTACGAATGCAGGAGGACGAGACAATGATGTCGTGGCCGTATATGGTAGAACGGACCACATGGTAGTCACCCGCTTCGACGCGGATGCTTTGATAGAAGGCGCGGACGAGACGAGGGTATGGGGCAGGAAAAGGACTGAGGATGGAATTGAGGCTGCGATTTTATAATTTGATGATGCCTCGCATTGCGAGGTTATCGGTTTAGAACGGGCCATCGATCGAAAAGGTCGTCATGTAATGAAGTTTTCGGGTGGCCCAAGATTCGGAAGGGTTAGGGCCGGGGGGATTGGAAGAAGAAGGACCCCGAGCCGAGTTGGCGGGGGTAGTTCGACGGAAAGGCATTGAAAGGGAATAAAAAAATAAGAGAGAGGAGAAGAGGAAAAGAAAAAGAAAGAACGGATAAAACTCACCGGAAAAATATTCGTCGGAAAGTTCGAAGGTCGCCGAAAAAAGTCACTGGAAAACCCAAACGTCGCCGGAAAATACCAACAGAAACTTCGAATGTCGCCGGAGAAGATGAATGGAAACTTCAAATGTTGGCCGGAGAACTCAACGGTTGCCGGAGAGGAAGAAGTTATTCGCCAGAGAAACTGAACACCACCGGAGGTGGTGAAGATGTTCGCCGGAGGTGGAGAGAGTATGAAAGGTTTTGGGAGGGAGATAGAGAGTAGTTAGATATAGAGAGAGAGAGGGAGAGAAAAAAAGTTTAAAATGAAGAAAGAAGAGGGAAGGATTTTCAGGGGGAAAACAGACACCCGTTGAAAATCTAAACACGTCCGGACGCGGAATGCGCATGTCCGGACGTGCAGCGACAGTAGCCTTTTGAAGCATTTGCGTCCAGACGCAAAATACGCATGTCCGGACGCTCAAGACCAGTAGCCCCTCCAAGGTTTACGTCCGGACATAAAAATCGAGTGTCCGGACATTCAAAGGCAGTAGTCTCTCTAAGCGTCTGCGTCCGGACGCAGATCTCAAATGTCCGAACGCAAGAGGTCAGTATCCTCAAGTTGTAATTTTTCTTTCACAAAATTTTCAATCTCTTTTTCATTTTTATGCATTTTCTTTGGTTGGTTGCCTAACAAAAAGAAAAAAGATTGGGTTTCCTCCCAGAAAGAGCTAAGTTTACCATCTTCAGCCAAATATTCGTGAAGTTCAAAGAATTGAGTAAATCGGATCCGTCAAGTCGACGAACTCG
>JAUTBS010195587.1:0-11790 GCA_032361285.1 Aequorea victoria | reverse complement strand
TTATTGTCATTACTTCCGCATACTCTGTATTATTATTGTCATTTATGTTACATGGATTATTGATACGTTGACACCATTTTTAGATATTGGGCTATTGCCCCAATTGCTAATGAAAAGAAATATATTTAATTACATTGAATTAAATCTTAATTAAGCAAATAGTAGCTTATTTTGTTAAGGCTTTCTTGGTTTGTTGGGCCACAGGCCCATGAACTATGGTCGGTCACATTTCCCAAAATGGGGCGTGACAGTCATGGCTTGCACCCCTAATGGATCATACTTCCATTTTAAGGGGGTAGACATTACCCTTTACCTAGAATCAGTCAAAAGACTCAGTGGGCTATGACCTAACCACAAGACTAGCAAGTCTCATACTCAACGATGAAAGCCAAAAGACTACACCCCTTCCACGGATGGTAAACAACTATGAGGATGTTTTTCCAGAAGAACTACCGAGATTATCACCGCAACAGGACCTAGACTTCTGTATCGAACTACAACCGAGAACGACACCTATATCCATGGCTCCTCACCGAATGGCACCTACGGAACTATGGGAAATAAAGACTCAACTACAAGATCTATTGGAAAAAGGATTTATGAGACCAAGCACGTCGCCGTGGGGCGCACCAGCACTTTTTGCCAAGAAGAAATACGGTTCCCTAAGACTCTGCATCGACTACCGATAATTGAATCAAGTCACGATAAAGAACCGCTATCCACTTCCCAAAATTTACGATATGTTTGACCAACTGGGAGATTTATCCTGCTATTCAAAGATCGACCTACGATCGGGTTACCACCAACTAAGGGTTCGAGAAGAAGACATACCCAAAATGGCCTTTCGGACGTGATGCGGTCACTACGAGTTTGTAAAAATGCCCTTTGGATTAACCAACGCCCCTGCCGTGTTCATGTGTCTAATGAACAAAATCTTCTTGGCCTACTAAGACCAGTTCGTAGTCGTGTTCATTGATGACATCTTGATATATACTTCATCGGAGGAGGAACACGAGCAACATCTGGAGATCATCCTGCAAATACTAAGGGAGAACCAGCTATACGCAAAGGCAAGCATATGCGAGTTCTAGTTAAAGGAGGTAAAATTCCTTAGCCACGTTATCTCGGAGGAAGGAATCTCAGTCTACCCATCTAAAGTAGAGGTTGTACTGGATTGGAAGCAACCCAAATCAGTTTTCAAAATTCAAAGTTTTTTGGGGCTATCCAGGTATTACCGACGATTTATACAAGAGTTCTCAAGACTAGCCAAACCCATGACGAGACTAACTCAGAAGGGGATCAAGTTCGAATAGAATGAGCCATGCGAGGAATCGTTCCAAGAGCTCAAGAAACGTTTAACAAGTGCCCCGATACTTGTGGTTTCAGAAAGGGACGTAATTTACACTGTGTTCTGCGACGCGTCGAAGGAAGGCCTAGGATGTGTTTTGATGCAAGACGGGAATGTAGTGGCTTATGGTTCCCGGTAACTCAAACACCACGAGAGAAACTACCCCACACATGATATGGAGCTGGAAGCCATAGTTTTTGCGTTGAAAACCTAGCGCCACTATCTATACGGAGAACAGTTTGAATTATTTTCGGATTATAAAAGTTTTAAGTACATGTTCACGCAAAAAGACCTAAACATGAGACAATGGAGATGGATGAAATTCCTGGAAGACTACCATTTCAAGCTGACTTATCATCTCGGGAAAGCAAACTTTGTGGTTGATGCTTTAAGCGATAAAGATCACAGTATTGTGGCATGCTTGGCGATGGACCGATGGAACATGCTGGAAGCAACTGGAGAGTTCAACGTCAGCGTCAGCAAGGAAACCAACAAGTTTATTCTAAGTGCGATAGCAGAGACACTAACTCTACTCACAAGGATCGCGAAAGAAAAGGAGATAGATTAAGAGATAATCTTCCTGAAGTCCAAAATACCGACTGACGGCACCACGATCGACTGGACCCTAGGCACCGATGGGAATTTAAAATTCAAGGGAAAAATGTTCGTGCCAAGAGTTGATGGTCTACGAGAAGAAGTACTTAAAGAATTCCACCTCTCCAGCTTCGTTGTACATCCCAGAGGCAACAAAATGTATCAGGACCTCAAACAACAGTACTGGTGGAGCGGAATGAAGAGTGACGTAGCTAAATTCGTGGCCAGATGCTTGACCTGCCAACAAGTAAAAGTTGAACATTAGCGACCTGGGGGAAGGTTGCAACCCTTACCTATACCAGAGTGGAAATGGGAGCACATTACTATAGATTTCATCACTGGACTGCCAAGATCACCTCGAGGGTACGACGCCATCTGGGTAATCGTCAACTGGCTAACCAAGACTGCACATTTCCTACTGGTAGGAGTCACGAACACTCTAGAATTACTAAGTTGACTCTACATTCGGGAGATAGTCCAGTTACATGATACGCCTGCATCAATCATCTCAGATCGTGATTCGCGTTTCACTTTAAATTTCTGGGGAAGTCTACAAAAAGCCTTGAAGATGAACTTATGTTTCAAAACCGCTTTCCATCCCCAAACTGATGGGAGATCAAAATGAATGATCCAAACCCTAGAAGACATGTTACGGGCATGTGCAATGGACTTAAAGGGAAGTTGGGAGACGCACCTACCACTTATGGAGTTTTCCTAGAATAACAGCTTTTAAGCCAGCATTGGTATGGCTCCTTACGAAGCTTTATACGGGGGACCTTGCAGATCACCTTTATGTTGGGCAAAAAAAAGGAGAAAGTAGCATTTTGGGGCCAGAGATTATACAAGAGACCACAGACAAAGTTAAACACATTCAAGAACGTCTCATAACTGTGCAGAGCTAACAAAAGAGCTACGCGGACCAACGGAACCGACCCTTGAGCTTCAATGTTGGCGATCATGTTTTCTTAAAGATCTACCCTCGAATGGGAGCCGTGCGCTTCGGGAAGAAATGGAAACTCTCTCCAAGATATACTAGGCCATTTAAGATTCTTCAGAAAATCAGAGAAGTTGCGTATAGATTGGCCTTACCACCCCAACTCTCCATAATACACAACATATTCCACGTCTCCATACTACCAAAATATATGGCGGATCCGGCACATGTGCTAAACTGGGAGGAGCTCAGGCTAGACAACGATGCAACTTTTGAGGAACGAACCGTCAATGTTACGGATCATAAAGAAAATATACTACGAGGAAAGACCACTCTGCTAGTATGAGTTCTATGGGGGCACAGAGGAGTCAAAGAATCGACTTGGGTAAGAGAAGACGTTATGCGCGCTAATCTTCCTCAACTCTTTGAGGATAGACGTAACTCTCAAATTTCGGGATGAAATTTTGTTTAAGGGGTGTAGGTTGTAAAGACTCGGGTTTCCATAACCCTAGAATTAAAACTCCATAAGCTCTAATGATGCTAGGTAAATAAGTTCATGAATTAAACCTAATGAGCTAAGAAGAATGTTTGGTCTTCTAAATCACAAACCAAATAAGGAATTATGGGCTAAGGCCTAACATGGAATTTTTAGCCCAAAGACTCATAAACTAAATTAATGGGTTCAAATTAAATTCTAGTGCCCAAATTAATAACCCAATGCCCAATCAAGAAAAGAACTCTTAAGAATTTCAACAAAGCCCAAACTTTAATCTAAGACTAAAATGGGGCCCACATAAATTCCTAAATTATAAAATAAAAAAAAAAATTAATTTTTGACATCATCCCAAACACCCCCTTGGCCGGCCAAGCCTCTCTCTCCCATGAGAGATGAATGATGTGACATGTGATGTAATTTAATTAGGAAAAACAAAAAAAGAAAGGAAAGAAAGAACATATGATGGGACTTTTACCACTAAAGTTAGCAACCTAATTTCTTCTCTCCAAACCCTTTTCTCCCATGATTAAATATTTGTGTGAGATATAAATACACATAAATATACCTCATGAGGAGAAGAATACATGAAGTAACTAAATTAGAAAAGAAAATAAGTCAAAGAAAGAATAGTAACTTGAGGACTCTTTAGAGACTTTTTTTTCTAGAAACCCCATTTGTCATCATCATAAATTGATCTCCTAAATAAAACAACTATTCTCCCATATCATCTTGTCCTCCTTTGGAAGATTTCTTTGCTTAAATTATCATCATAATGAAGGGACCTTTGATGGACAATTAAAGAAAGAAAACAAAACAAAAATTATGGAAACTTTTTCACTCCTCCTAGCCTATAAATAGGACCCATCTTCCCACATTTTAAACACATTTCCTCCACTCCTCTCCCTCTCTAAACTCTCGTCTAGACCAGAAAGTAAAAAGGAAGAGAAGAAGAAATAAGAAGAAGAAGAAGAAGAAGAAGAAGAAGAAGAAAGAAGATTGAAGAAAGAAAAAAAGGAAAGAACTAAAGTTAAGTTCTAACATCCATAGATCAAAACCAACCAAGTAAGAAACTTTTTAAACTCTTCACTTCTCTCCTAATATTATCTTTTTATCTCAAACTCTCTCTAAGATAAAAAAAAAATATGATCAAGAATGAAGATGAACCAAGGAAACAAGAAAGGAAAGTTTAGAACCTTGTTCTGGAGAAACTTTTTAATGATCATAGATAAAGAAGAAATAATGTAAGAAATGTTTGGTAACTTATGATGAATAGATTGTGTTACTATGATGTGTTTGTACATGCCTTGAGTATGCCAAAGTAGGAGAAGTTGATGTTTGTATGTTATTGTGAAAGAATCCTCAAAACAGTGTGACTTTTGAGCAACTCTAGGAAATTTCGTGTGAACCAAACATTCTCCAAATGAAAATATATTTCAAAAAGAGTCTCTTTAGAATGTCTTGAGTGTGTTTTATTTTTTTTTGTACCCAAAAATGTATTTTTGAACCCCTATCCCATTTTTGAAGCTTCTATGGCAGTGAGGCAGAAAAATAGCCAACTTTAAACCATTGTAGATTATTCTAGAAACATCCCCTTGGAATGAACCACCTATCCAAAAAAATGTCTATGGGTCTGGTTTCACCCAATGTTTACAAAACTCATTTTGGTTTGGTAGATTTCGAGATATCCTAATTCTCCCAAATAGGCTTCTTTTTCGACAGACTTTGTGGTATGAATTTTTAAGCCCTTTTCTTTTTACAACCAGTTCTTGGTTTCTTCATGAAAAGTTTAAATACCACAACCATCTATCTCTCTTTAAAGTATAAAAATCTTCAAGTGAGTTTTGGTATTTTTAAAGTATTTGTAAAGTATTGTGGAAGATTCTGGAATTCTGTATGTTGTTAGCAAATGTGGTGTTTAAGCCTTTACCTACTCTTAGGACATGTTTGTTTCTTTTTAACATCATCCATGGGTATAAATGAGTTTTTATGACTAAGTTAAATGTTATGTGATCTTAGCCTTGTGTTATAACATCTCTCATACATGACCTAAGTCTTGGATGTGGGTATACACCTTGTGTCTAGCTTGGCTAGGTTTGGCTATTAATGAAATGTTGTTATGTTGGACAAGTTCACATAGTTTGTGACTTGGATATGTTTCTTGTTGATGGATTGGGTGGATTTCCCTTCCATGTTGTAACCTTGTGACGGGTACAATTATTGCTTTGGTGCACCGAGTCGGACCTATGAACTTAACAACAGACTCGTCGGGACTCGTTAGGGAGGTGGTTCTGAGGCAAGCTCGGTAATGAACTGAGTTCAAACTCTTAGCCTGGATGTATCTCGCCGCCCTTGGGGCATTCATGAACTAGTGGAGTATGTCACTCGCTATGGGTCATGGTGTGACAAGACGGGTCTTAAGATCGGTTCAAGGTGGGACCTCGCATGAACCAGTGGGTATTTAACCCATTATAAGTCATGGTGACCACCAATGGGGGACCTGGATTGTGACTCTCTAGGTGTTATGTTTTAGAAGTCATAAGATGTTGGGTTATGTGATTCTTTTGGCGTAAAGTAATTCTTGTCATGAATCATAGTTTCATCAACATGCATATCATACTGTATTATATCTTATTGCTATGTATTATGTATTAGAAATGTTAGGTTTTAGAGTTTTTTTCTGGATTTTGTAGCTCATGGTGTTTCATGCCAAGAATTGAAGAAGAACCGATGGCTGAAGATTTCACCAAAGAGTACGTAGAGTCATAGCTCACATGAACGTACAGCGGTTATACCGAAAGAATTATATTTTTATAATTCTATAAAAGTTTTATTGGAATGTAATATACATTAAAATAGGTTGTGTTAAGCAGGTGAAAGTGATAACAATATTATCTTATGATAAATATTAAATTGTGGTGAATGTTTGATGTTAGAATATCCCTATGTACTATAATTACGTCTCTTGACGAACTGAGTTTTCGGGGCGTCACAACTAACATACGTATGGCTTCTAATGTAGCTATAGGAGCATATATTTCTTCATAATCTATGCCTTACTCTTGATTATAACCTTGGGCTATAAGTCTAGTTTTGTTTCTAACCATATTGCCCGCTTCATCTTTCTTACTTCTAAAAACCCATTTTGTACCTATGATTGTATTATCTTTAGGTCTAGGAACTAGGGTCCACACTTTGTTTCTTTCAAATTTATTTAATTCTTCTTGCATGACATTTATTCAATATTCATCATTTTCGGCTTCTTGAATGTTTTTGAGTTCAATTTGATATATGAATACCAAATTATTACATATATTTCTAGTAAGAGAGCGAGTGGTTACCCATTTAATTGGCTCACCAATAATTTGATATTTTGGATAGTCTTTAATCAACCTTCTATAAGTTGTCTCAATTTGTGGTTAATTTTGCTCTTCATTCTCATTCTTCTTGTTTGGTTGGGAGGTGTTAATGGTCACATCATTGAGTTTATCCTTTTCATGTCATTCTCTCAAATCTACACAATCATCATCAATATATTTTTCGGATAGAGGAATGTTAGTTTCTTCAAAAATAACATGTATAGATTCTTTAACAACTTGAGCTCTTTTAATGTACACTCTATATGCTTTACTCATTGTTGAATATCCTAAAAATATGCCCTCATCCGATTTAGCATCAAATTTTCTAAGATATTCTTTTGTGTTTAATATAAAGTATTTACATCCAAATACATAAAAATAGCCAATATTCGTTATTTTACCATGCCATAGTTCATATGGGATTTTATTTAATTTTGATCTAATAATTATCCTATTGAATACATAGCATACGATATTAACGGCTTCGGCCCAAAAGTATTTTGCAAGATGTTCATTAAGTATATAGTTCTAACCATTTCTTGTTGGGGTGTTCTACGTGCAGAGAAATTGTCTCCTATTTCATTTTCATCACAAAATTTCTCAAAATCTTTATTAACAAATTCTCCTCCTCTATCACTTCTTATATTGTTAATCATGCATCCTTTTTCATTTTGAAGCCTTTTACACAGTTTAGCAAAGTGTAAGTGTATTTCATCTTTGTGTGCAAGAAATATTACCCATGTATATCTAGTATAATCATCAACAATTACAAAGGTAAAGTACTTTCCACTCAAGCTTTGTTTTGATGTTGGTCCAAATAAGTCCATGTATAACAATTATAGAGGCCTAGTTGTTGAGATATGATTTTTTTTCTTGAAGGATATTTTACTTTATTTTTCATATTGGCATGCATCACAAATTTTATCTTTAACATATTTAGTTTTAGGGAGTTCTTTAACTAGTTCATTATTAGATAATTTTATAATTAGATCCATACTAGCATGTCCTAGTCTTCTATGCCACAACCAACTAGTTTCATTAATGACTTCTAAGCATTTCACATTTTGTGATTCAATCTTCTGAAAGTCAATTATATATGCATTTTTATTTCTATAACCAACAAATAAAATTTTATTATCACACATAGTTTCTACTCTACATGCATTAGTTTCAAAAGTTACCTTGTATCCTTTATCACATAATTAACTAATATTTAGTAAGTTGTATTTTAGTCTATCTACAAGTAATGCATTTTTAATAGAGAGATGAGAATTCTTACTACTGGTGTCAACTCTGAGAATTTTACCTTTGGAATTGTCACCGAAGCTTACGTGCCCTCCATTCCTTGGTGTAATTGAAATAAATGTATTTTTATTGCCCGTCATGTGTCGGGAGTATCCACTATCTAGGAATCACTTTTTCTTGTGTGGAGTGGACTTTAAGCACACCTTCAAAATCAATCATGCAATTTCTTTTGGTACTCACTTTTTTTAGGTCCTTCAATATTAGTTTTTGTATGATGCATTCTTTTAGGAATCCAAATTTTATTCTTATCTTTAGAATTCTTTTTAATACGACCTAATTTACCACAATGCTCACAACATGATATTTCATATGTAATTAGGTCTTTTAAAAACTTTTGATCATTAGACTCTTCATAGCCTATACCGGCTTTATTGTAAATACATCTTTGTTGCTCTAAAAATTTGTTAAGGTTTTCTTCACCTTTTGTAATCTTTGTAACAATCCCGAATAAATCATTTCCTTTTAATTTCAAAGTTTCATTTTCTTTTTCTAGAAAAGTTATTTCATGACTATGTGATGGTTTATCTTTTTCAAGAATTAATGTTTCATTCAAAACTTTTAATTCTTCAATATCTTTTGAAAGACTTGTAATTTTATTTTTAAAAATTATGTTTTTTAATTTAATCTTTTCAAATTCACAATGTAATTCATTAAAAGTATTTAGAAGTTCATCATAATCATTTAGATTTAAGATTACCTCATCCTCACTGTTATCTTCTTTATTTGTCATGAGACAGAGATTCACGATCTCTTCATCGCTTGGCGTTGATTTTTCTTGACTCTTATCCGAGTCATCCCATGTGACTTTCATTACTCTTTTCCTGAATTTTCTGGGCTTCTCTTTCTTTAGAGAGAACAATCTGCCTTAAAGTGCCCCGATTTCTTATATTCGAAACATATGAAGGGGCCATTCTTGGTCGTGTCAATCTTGCTTGATTCTCCTTTATTGAAATCTTTCTTAAAGGGTCTTCCTTTGAAGTTTCTTGACTTTTTAATAAACTTGTTGAACTTTCGGCTAATGAGCGCTATGTCGTCATTCTTATCATCGAAATTACTTAAGTCTTCTTTGTGAGATGACTCTTAATGTGATGATAGAGACGAATCTGTGATTTGCTGACCCAGGCGAGATTCTCAGAATTTGTGATGATCTGGTCCCTAATCTTCTACCGGGATAGGTGCTGGAGTGATCTCAAGAAAGATTATTGGCGCTAATTGGTGCTGGAGTGATCTCAGGAAAGATCATTGGCGCTAATTTCAGAGCTTGCCGTTACTGGTGTTTGACTCGATCAATCTGGCTAACCGAGCGTGTAGTCTGACCAAGCACGTCTCTTTTGGTGATTCTCGAGTGGGTCGACTCATGTAAAATTTGGGTCAACTCATGGTTGCCTTGGTCGACTGGTGCTTTATTGTGCCAGTTCACGCTTGTCTTAGGTCGACTCATGCTTGTCTTGGGTCGACTCATGGTTGTTGTAGAAGATGCCGAGAGCATGCACAAGCCCTCGGTTGGCTAAAGTTGTGATCTTATTTTATTTGACTTTGGTTATTCATTTTTATCGTGTTGGTTGGTCGGTTTCAATATTTTAGTTTATTTTCTTCTCTGTCGACTTTAGGCGATCATTCGATTCATACTTATCAACAATAATAATTCCTTTATTCTTTTGATCTTTTTGATTATTGGCAGGAGGTTGTGATGGAGAGGGTTCAAATATTGGGAAATCATGGAGATCACTTGTAGAGCCATTTTCAAGAATTGTAATTCTTGTTTGTAAATCTTGATTTTTTTTTTTTTTTTTTTTAAGAACTTGTCTTTCTTGGTGTAAATCTTGAATGGTTGGTGTAACAATTTTTATAATTTTATTAATTCGATCTAAAACATGTTTGAAATCATAAGTGTCATATGAGAAATATTTACTTGTGGTTCGTTGTGTTTCTGGTGTTGGTTGTATTTTTACTTTATTTATTTTTATATATTTAAATATTGTTACTTTCTTCTTTTCAGGGTCATCAATATTATCAATTATTTCTAAGATAATTTATTTATGTTTTGAGAGAACATTCATACTGAGACTATTCATATTGAGAATTGCTTGATAATAATCATTTTGAAATTGATAATATGAACAACATGCTTCATCCTTGTGATCAGAATCGATTGAACTATGATTGCTAAAAGTTTCATTATTTAATTCTTCTAATTCTTCGATTTGATTTTCATTATCCGAGAATGCAGATGGAGTTTGGCTTGGCTCATTGGGATCTTTTTTATTTAAAAGTAATACTTGTGCTAATTGTTTTTTAAGTTTATCAAAAAATTATAGTTCATGAATTTTTTGTTTGGTTAAACATTTGTTTGCATAATGTCATATTCGACCACATTTTCAACAAGCAGTATTTTTTGTATTATTGAAATTTGATGTAAATCTTTTATTATTGGATTCTTTATTTGGATGGGTGAATCTTTTATATCATTTATATTTGCGAGATTTATAAATTGTGGGGTGAGAGCATCAATTTTTTATATGTATAAATGGTTTTTGTTTTTTGGAACTGGAAGTGGTAACTGAGGTGGAAATAATATTGTAACCAAATTGGTAACAAAATTATCCTAATTTAGTTGTTCCAGTTTTCTTTTCTGTTTTCACTTGATTTTTGAATTTGATGTCATTGCATAAAGATAAGCCTTCAACACATATTTCATAAATTAATTCACCAAATATATATAAAGAATAAGAAATTGTACCATTGTATTTATTGTGAATTCTGATTTTTACCTTTTCCGCAAAGAAAGTTGGAAGGTCTGCGATAAATTTTTCTTTCGATAAATCTTAATTAGCATCATGCATTTGATATAATTTGGAAAGAATTACATTTTTGTACCATCGAAAATGTGTTAATGTTGGACATCGTAAATTGATAAGTAATTCTTTACTTCTTTCAAAAATAATTTGAGTATTTCTTATAAAATATTGTGTACTTACTATAATAAGGGTAGTGATCACATCACTAATTGGTTGTTCATTTGATAAAATTGGTTGATCATTTTCATCTACTTTGTGTGAATAAAAAATAATTTGTCATTGGTTTTCTGTGAGATAATTATCCCACCAACCTTTGAGTTAGCCAATAAAACCAGAAATAAGCATACGAGCAATAATTAGATCAGTATTTTCTGAATTTTTGGCAAAAAAATCATTTGCATGCATCATCATATGTTGTCTTAAATTAAGAATTTGATAATATGTTGTTTCATCAAGATTCTATTCATTAAGAGTGGATCTTATAAAAGCATAAGATGTATCAAATATATATATTTTTAATTTGGAGATCAATTGGTGTTGGACGAATATAATAATTTTGTATGAGTGATTTGGTTGATATCATGACTTGAATATTAGATGATGCAATATTATGAAATTGATGATATAATGTTATTAATTCAGAATCATCTCTGAAAAATTGTAAAATTTTTTTGTTTATATTTTAATTAATAAAAACTTGGTTTTAACGATTTGATTTAATCAATCCATGATAAGTGAAATCAAACAACGACAGAAAATAAATCAAGCATTCAAATTAAACAACATACGATATTTTTACGTGAAAAACCCAACTGAACAAAAATTACGGGACTGAATCCACAGTCCTGGAAAGCTATGCACTATATCACGAACAGTTACAATACCAACTTACAGACCGTAATCGAATCCTCAATCTACGTCTTAAGCAGGCAGCCGAATCCTCGTTCACCGTTCTCCAG
>JAUTBS010195477.1:0-11791 GCA_032361285.1 Aequorea victoria | reverse complement strand
ATAGTCCAGAGGTGAACTGTTCTGAGGTGGTCTGAAGTGGGTCGACTCATTTATGAGTTGGGTCGACTCATGAAGATAGCTGTGCAGGGGTCGATGTCTGGGTCGAGTGGTGTGAGCTCAGGCGTGCATTTGTTGGTGGTTGGGTCGACTCACGATGTTATTGGGTCGACTCATAGCTTTGATATTGGACGCTGGGTCGACTGCTGGGGCGAATGGCATCGACTCTGGCAAGGTCAAGCAAACTTGGGTCGACTCATAAGATTTTTGGGTCGACTCATGAAAATGGTCATCATTTGGATCAACACAGGAACAACTTGGGTCGACTCAAATCACAGCCTGTAAAAAGTACCGAGAGCTAAAAATGGTTGGGTCGACTCACTGGTGGTTTGGTCGACTCAGGAAAAAACCTGTTTTGTTATTTTTGGTTTAAGACCTGTTTGGACGTGGTTTATTTGTTGGGTATTATTTGGAAAGATGTATATGAACTTGTTTAAATACCTCAAATCACTTAAAACAATATTAAATACAAAGTTAACTCCTTTAATGGGAGTTAACCTATTATATAGATATCCCATGATATTTTGATGTTAATTCAAACTAAATACATTAGATATTACGATATTATGAATATGATTAATAAACACATTAAATTAAATCATTTAAGCGTTAATTGAAAACTATTTGAGTTTTTTTTAATCATTTAAAATGATGTTTTGTTATCATTAAAATCCATAAATGATTCGTTTAAAACCTTGGGGCTAACAATTATGTCTTGTGATTGAGGACAACTGATGTTCAGTTTTAATCACTTGAAAGAAAAAGATATGTATTTTCAAGTATGAAATGAAAATGAAATTAAATGAAATGATGGGTTATGTGTTACCCCTTTTGATTATACTGTATATGTATTGCCATGATTATCTTATCGTACAAATTATTTGAATTCCTATTTTAGAACTGTATTGTATTATGCACATTTCATTCACCAGTTTATATTGATGTAGCTCCATAATATTTTTCATGTCTCCAGTGAGGAGAGGTCAAGTTGATGAACTGCTGCGTGGAATTCAAGACATATGACCTCTAGGACATTTCATTACTTTTGTTTCCGCATTGATTAATACATTTATCATTGATACTATAACTTTATTATGATGAGCTATTGACCCCCTTTGATGATATGGGATTTAAATTGATTAAATCTATGAAAATTGATATTGTTTTAGTATATAATTAGCTAATTTTATTATAAGGCATACTTGATTTGTTGGGCCAAAGGCCCATGAATCATGACCGGTCATATTTTTCAATTCGGGGTGTGACAGGGAGAATGTAAAACCCGGTAATTTAACATCTTATTAATTTAAAATCATTAAACTAAATAATTAAAATAATTAATTAAGAAAATTTTAATTAAAGTAATAAAAGATTCTGAAACTTTTAAAATAATAAATGATAAATTAATTATGTTATTAATAATTATACAAGAAAAGGATGAGACAAAATGAGAAAACAAAATAAAAAGAAGATGCTCAGTGCAAGTGAGCCAGCTGGTGGTTGATTTAGGAAGATAAATCATAAGGAGAGATTTTGGGATAACAACGTGATCCTTGAAAATTAGTGGGCAATCCCTTATAAACGGAATTCCCCTCCTCAGAGACCTCTCCCTCTCGGCTTCCTCCTTCTCTGAAAACGTTGCCCAGCAGCCACCACACAAACCTCTATCACCGAGCAACACCACCAAACACCATTACCATCGTCGGCGTCGTCAGCCCTCACCGGTGCCACCATCGTCTTCGGTCGTCTCCTTCTTTCTCTGGTTCGTCTTTAACTACATTTGAACCATCGTATGTTGTTATTTAATCCACAAATAAAATTTTAATCCTCTAATGGTTCAAATGTATATAAATACATGAAAATACCATATCCACGTATTGAATATAACAAATCTAGAGATGTGTATATATCGATATATATATATATACATATAATGATATATATATATAACAAATATGTATTATAAGAGAAAATCATGTATAAAAAATATATAGAACATATAAAATGTTATGTATATGTATTTATATCATTCAGTTTTAATACAAGATATTTGAATTCCCTATTTTAGAACTGTATATTGTTATGCATATTTTTATTCATCAGTTTTAGCTGATGTTGTCATTAAATATTTAAGGTAACCAGTGATGAAACTAGATGATAGACTCGGTAGCTTCGTGGGATCCAGGAATAAGACCTCTTAGGACATGTATTTTGCTTCCGCATTGAATAATTATTATCATAAATTATTGGAATAACAGATTGATTGAGACATCATGGGCTGTTTATGCCCCGTATTAATTATTATGGATTTTAATTGATTAAATCCCTTGCATGTGATATTTTTTAGCATATTGTTAGCTAATTATATGTTTAAGGCTTTCTTGGTTCATTGAGCCAAGGCCCATGAACCATGACCGGTCACTGCTTTCGAATTGAGGTGTGACACTGCATCTGTAGTATGTGAGCCATAAGACGCCAATAATCAGAAGCAGCTGCGGTAGGAGATGTCTCAGCTAGGGCTGCAGTCCAGGAAAAGCCCTTGCCTTTGTTCCTAGAAAATCTCTCTCTGAGCTCAGGATGAAGCTTGAAACACCGATCCTTGTTATGACCAACTTTCCCACAGTAAGAAAATAGGGGCTTATTCCCGTTAGGACGTGAACCAGGACCACGAGAGGCAGAAAAGGCCATCTGATCAGGCATAGACGGATGCTCAAGTATAACGGGTCCTGGTGGTTGGTTCCAAGGCCGAGTCATACTGCGACGTCGCTCATCCCCATCTATAGTAGAAAATGCCTCATAGTGCGAAGGCATAGGGGATGTGTTTAAAATCTGGGTCCACAGAGATTCGGACTCAGGTTTTAAACCCATCAGAAACTGGTAGGTATGCTAGCGATCAAGGCGTTTGACAAGGATGTGAGCTTCTGTGGGAAAATCACTCAGTGGCTCATATTGGGCCAACTCCTCCCAGCGGGATTGGAGGTAGTTAAAAAATTCTGCAACAAAGAGTCCCAATGATTCCTGGGTAGCATGATGAATCTGTCGGTAGAGCTCAACGATCCGGGAGTCGTTATTCTGATGAGCATACATCTATGTTAGATAGGGCCATAGACTGTGAACAGTATCGTAGAACATAAACATGTGATAAATCTTGTCCTCCATAGAATTAAACAATCAACCCAATATAGTACAGTTATCAATATTCCACTATACATAAGCAGCGTCATTAAGATGCGGCTTTGGTGCTTTTTTCAAAATCCATCTAGTTTTGCATTTTCTTCCAAGAAAAAGACAGAACAAGCGTGACCAAACGGCAAAGTTCTTTCCATTCAACAACACACTCGTAACACGGTGAGTAGGTGGGTGTTGAGAGAGAGAAAAATCTGGGCATAGTGGAGCAGCAGCTGGGATATATTCCTTATCCGCCATAAGTCAGAATCGATTGTTTAAAAGTGAAGAAAAAACCAGTCTGTGGGAAAATGTCTAGATGCTAGGTTCGATACGTTCGGATGTAAATGCACAGAAATGAGGAATAGGGCACTGGACAAAGCGTCCAGACGGTGGGACAAAAATGTATGGACGTAGCACGATGTTTTGTCAAAAAAATCCGAACGGAGGCTGAACGTCCGGACGCAAGTTAAAGGCGTGGGCTAAAAAGGGTCAACGAGAGCCAAAAAAGGCTAGGGTTTGAAAATATGAGATACAGGGAAAAGTTGAGAGAGGGGAAGGGATGCTGAGGGAGAAAGAATACCCAAGGCTGGGATTGAAGACCAAGTTAAAATACCGATGCGAAGGTCGGCGATGGCAACGCAAAGGTCAGCGGCGAAGGCAGGAGGTCGACGCAAAGGACGTCACGATGGCAGGATGTCGATGCAAAGATCATCGACAATGACGACACAAGGATCGTCAGCGAAGGCAGGAGGTCGGCGTGAAACAAGAAATCAGCGATGACCTTCTAGGATTTTATAGAGGCGACGATCAGTCGCCTGCTAGGGTTTAGCTCTGATACCAAGACGGAATTTGGGGTTAAAATTACTTAATTATTTATTTCCACTATAACCACATATATATATATATACAAAGAGAGATCTAAGTAAGGAAAGAAATCATATATATACAGAAAGATGTGGTCAACATGACCATAAATAAAATATCATAATCTTCAACCATAAATAAAATATCATAATCTTCAACCATAAATAAAATATCATAATCATCCTAATCTCCAACAGAAGAAGATAGTTTTTGTACCGCAAACCTTTAGAGGACCAAAAAAAACCTTTTGAAGGGAATAAAGAATATCAAAACCGAGAAGGAGATCTTTGCCAAGGATATTAGAACCATAAACTTGATGTTTAACGGTATAACCATTAAACAACTGGATTATGATGGGCTTACTAATGAGGGTTATGATAAAGATTGTTCCATTTGCAGCACGAAATGGTCAGTAACATGATTGCCAATGAGCTGGGAAAGTATGAAAGGGTTTAAGATAGAGGTCGTGGCACTAGTATCGACAAAAGCAATGACGGGAATTGGTTTTTCATATTTTTCAAGAGAGATTTGAACTTTGGCTAATGGTGCAGGTTGTGTAAGACAGATGTACTCCAAGGTTTGAATTTCAAAATACTGAAGATCTGAAAAAGAATCATCAACATCAGGGCTATGAGAATCTGAGGAAGAGTGGAGTTATTCATCCAATTCTTCAATTGCAAGGGCGAGAATAGTGTCTGAAGAGGGTTCATCATGAACAAAAAAGAGAGACTAAATGTCTACATCATCAAGATCTTTAAGTTGAGACTTGGTTTTAATCATCTTGTCCTGTGTGGATTTCTGAGGGCATTGTTTTGGCATAATAGTCTTTTTTCTTGCAAATGTAGCACCTATCAGATTTTCTTGTGGAAATATTGTCATTTCTTTCGCTAAGAAAGAGAACTATAGGACTTCAATTTCTATGTCTGAAAATAGTGTGGTTTCTTGGAAGGACGACAATGACACTTTTGATCTTTGCACTTACTCTTTAGATCTGAACGATCACATTCTTTGCCAAGGATTTTACCTTGTTCCTCAAGCTGACGGAGGAATTTTTTGTGATTACACAATTTATTCAGGGCTATCAAAGAGACTTGATATAACTCTCCAAGAGAGTTACTAGATAGAGAGAGATTCTTGAACTGAAGAAGTTTGGAGGCTTCTTGTCCCAAGTGGCTCAGGAAGGGAATTGGAAAAAACTTGCTTAAGATTAACATCATCAATACCATTCAGAATATAAAACCGTTTAGACATACGATCATAGTGACGCTCAAGATCTTTCCGTTTAGAGGAACAACACTCCATGTTGAGATATTCTTCTCGAGCAAGAGTGGTATGATGCTCATGTTGTCTACGAAATCCAGAGTAGATAACACCTAAAAAAGCATCAATTGTAGGTAAGTGAAGGGGCTGAAGTTGGCGATATTCTCCTAGAGCCAAGTACCATTGTCGGAGTCGTCCATGGAATTTCACAACAAACTTGGTCACTGTAGTCAGAGTTGCACCAGGTTGAAGAAGCTTAGAAGTATACCAAGTATGCATTTCATAGATCTCATCTTTCCACTAAGATGGTAGAACGGTATCAAAAGTGAACCCTTGATAAGGGGGATTGGTGAATAGATGATCATGCGGAATTTGATATGGTGAAGATTGGGTCGTTGGGGAATTTTCTTCCAATTCTTTAACAATGGGAACAACCTGGTGAGAGGGTTCAGGTTGATAAGTGACCATGTGGATTAAGGAAGGCTATTGAGAAACAGTATCGATGTTTGAATCGGCTTCTAATATGTGATTCTTCAATATCAAGTGTAGCTATGTCGGCAAGGACTCCTCTATCATAGCATGGAGGAAAGTGGAAACATGATTCGAGAATGGTTCGGTGACAAAATCAACCAAAAATTGTTATGGTTGTTTGTCGTTCGAGGTCGACGGTGTCGTTTTGGGTTCAGGTGAAACACGAACTTTGGAGGCCAGTGGAAAGGTTGGAGGTTTTCTTTTTGGTGCTAGTTTGAGAAATAATTTAGGAAGGAAAGCAGTGCTTTGGAAAGGAATATTGGTCTCAAGAGAAGAGAGGGTTTGTAATGATTGAGACATACCCGCTAATGAGGGAAAATAAGAGGGACTTGGCATGGGACAAAAATGGTCAAAGCTATGAGAATATTTTTGGGCCTAGTTTTAGGCTTGTAAGGACTGAAGCTAGGCTTTCAAATGTTTCATTTCTGCTTATTTCTAAGAAAAAACTGTTCTAAAAGTAGTAGAAGAGTAGGTCATTTGAAGTATTTCTTGGTGTATGGACTAATTCTTTTGCTGAATATCAGCTATGAGTTACTCAAGGAATGAGACTTTTCTATCAAGCTTGGCTTGGGAGGCTTCAATTCTTTTGAGAACTTTGTTCTGTGCCGAAGCATTTTCAGATTTCCAATTTAAGCTGGCTTCAACTGAACTAATGGACTTGATAGTCCCATCAGCATTTTTGGCAGTACGATTGAGGATCTTATGGGCATGCTTGCTCTTTTTATTGGGCCTTTCAAATTCTAATGGAGGAAAGTCATCATCCGTGAACATACAATAATCAATAGGATTAGGGGATCTGTCAAGAGATGGTGGAGGAGTGCATGAACTAGGAGAAAAATTTGATTCATCATCATTTTCATCCTCATCCTCATAAAGACATTCATCACAATCACAGGCATCAAAGTAGACATGGTCGGTTTCATCATGAAGCTGAAAAATAGATTGGCCTAATGAGAGAAAATAAAGGATGGGAGCCACGATGAGGTTAACATCATCACAAAAAAAAGCTTCACGCATATGCTCATGCATGTTGATGTCAGTTGTAAAAATTTGGGAAATAGAGTCTTTCTGTTCTTTAGGAAAAGAGATTTCAATAGTCATCAGACTTAGTAATGAACAATGAGTCAGATGACTGTAAAGGTTTAGTAGCAGAATATTGTTGACTCTTATAGTTGGTTACCCAAAACTCAGGAAGAAGCTTTAGAAGCTCAGGTCAAGTAATCTGTTTGGGAACATGGACACAACCAATTTTTAACTGTAAGCTCAGGTCAAGCTCAGGCGAGTTAACTGTAAGAAAAAGGGTCTCATCTGAGGGTGAAGGCAAAGACATGTCCAGGACATGGTTTTGGAGTCTATAGATCAATTGGTAGTGGAGAGTTGTTGCATATGTGGTTGTGACTGAAGGGACACAACCAACCTGAACCTGGACTGTTAAGGTGGAAAACAGATGAGGATCTGCTAGAGGCATGTTGAAATTTGAGAAAAATGTGAGGATAATTGTTCCTGCATTCAGTGTGGTCTGCATAGTTGCAACACGTGCATGTTGATATTTTAAAAATCTGGTGTCGAGTAAAGCAACCCGAGAGACTATAGGAAGTCCTTTTCTACCATAGAAGGTTAAAGCAATTTTGATTGCACCAAAGTGAAGATGGGTATAACATTGAGTTTACCATTATCTTTGCATGTCTGGGAGAAAATCAAGAGTGATGAGTTATTCTGCCTCTGTGGCTGGAATAAGATACTGGTCAAATCAAAAAGTTTGAACATACTCTTTAACAGAGGATGGAGGAGGCATAGAAAACAGTTCTCAAACAGTCTTTTTTACAGAGGGAGAAGATGGTTTGGAAAAAGCTTTTGGTAAGGGTTGAGAAAAGGAAGATCAGTAACAAGAACCTTACTATCTTCTTGAAGATATTCAAACTCATACAAGTACTCGAGATTTGAACGATGGGAAGATGAAGAAGTGAGAGAAGAAGAAGAAGAAGAAGAAGTAGAGTTAAACCATCGTAAAAACATATTCATAAAAGTTATAGAGAAGTCTTAGAAATTTCTTGCACCATATAGTACCAAACAAGTCTTTTCTGAACTGCAAGGGTTATCAGAAAATTTATACGAAATAATTTTGATTATAGGACTTTTAAAACCGATACAATACCTCAATCAGGGCTTTTAGTCTCAAGGTACTCATCCTACGATCAAAATTTACTACATATAAATTATCTGAAAAGGAGGCACACAAAGTAGTTCCATAGCTACGAAATTTCTAATGTGGATGATCCACTAGAGGTGGCAGCCGTAGAGCATACGTTTCTAAGCAAAAAGTCTAGATGGCGTATAGGATTAATAAAGTCCTAAGAACCATGATATAACTTGCCATGAAGAAGATAACTAGTGGCTCTAGTACCAAGATTATAACCACAAAGGAGATACAATCACAAAGAATGAAGGATCGAAAAATAATAGAAGACGAGCAAACTAGAACACACAACTATATTGCTTAGTGTGCGAGCACGATTCCTCACAATGGTGTATGAATCGGGTTTGATCGAACCAGGCTTTGATCCTCTTCTCTGGGGCTCTTGTTCGGCCTCACTGTAGCTCGGTCGTTCCTCTAATGACAAATAAAGTTACTGCCCGATGGGGTTTCTTCACCGGAATCCCCCTCCAATGACTAAATTAGAACAGGGCTTGATGCCAGTTGAAAATGTATATGTAAACAGATGAATGAAGAATAAGTATTTTAAGGAAATCATCCCCCTTTACCTATGGAGAAACCCTCCTATTTATAGGGTGGATTGAGCCCCCCTGGAGACAATATCTTTGTCATGATGTCATTACCTATCTTGTCTCTCTACCCCAGGCTGAGCCTAGCTCTGCCCAGATAGAGCACTCATCATTGTGGTGAGCACCTTGTGTCCATTAACTAAACATTGAATGCCCCTCAGAGAGATTTGATCGTGTCCTGACACACATTAAATGCCCATTAATAGCGCATTAAATGCCCGTGCGTCAGCACCTGCTCATCATTTCAGCTGTCGCTACCAAGCTTTTTATCTCAGCCCTGCCAACGAGCTTTTATGGCTCGGCCTCATATACGACTAGCGAATGTACTGTTGTAGATTCATTCAACCCCGTGTACGAAATGTTTTTGGTGCTCGGTCCTGTGTACAAAAATGTCGGGTGCTCAGTCCCGCGTACAAGTTTTACTCGGTACCGAGCACCGACATTGCATCACATCGGATCTCCCATACCCGACCCGTCTTTCACGGGCCCAGGTCGTATTACAGGGCTCCAGGGGTGTATAACCGGCCCCCTTCATTTTCCCCTCAACGCTCATGCTCCGGCATAAAGTAGGGGAATTGTACGGCCCTCGGTCTCCGGTCGGCCTCTCGTCTTATGAAATACTGAGATAGTATGTACTACATGCGTGGTCAATGATAACATACTACTACAGTACATACCTTAGTAACCTCAACTCGAAGAAGCTCTAACTGTCGTATCTACGCTTTATTCGTCTAGGTGTCGTGTCTCTATTGGCCCATCGATGTTATGCGCGCGCTACTCGAGGCGCTGCAGGCGTTGGTTCGTACTTTGACGTGACCGTTGGGCATTAATTACCTCTCAGGATGATGGAGCTCAGCCCTAGGGATTAGCGTTATATCAATGATTATGTCTGCTCGGCCCTACGTGTCTTCCTAGGATTCGTGAGGTGCTCGGTCCTCCATCAACTTTCGCTGCCAAAAATGCCCCTTGGGTTTCTAGCTCTATAAATACCCCCACTTTGCCTGCATTTCCTCACATTTGCATTGATACACTGCCAAAATTCTGCTCAAGTCAAAGCTCTGCCAAGAAACCAATAACCTTTCTGCTCGAGGACCCTTCGTTCAAGAACCATCAAAAGCCTTTGCTAAAGCTTCGTCCTGCAAGAATCTTGCTCCTGTTCTGTCATTCGTTTTCCTAAAGCCTTACACTTGTAAGTTTCTCCTCTACGATCGTCATTTCTCTTTGTCTGTATTTTATCATCTTTGTTTCAACCTCTTACTCCCCCACCCTCTTGGGTTATGTGCTTGTTTCGTCCTCCCTCCTAGGTTTTTTCAGTGTTGAAAACTCTCATTTACTAGTTTCTTCTTTTTCTGGGCTTTTGACCATTTTAGGTTTCCCCCTGAATTTGACTTGCCTTTAACCGTAGTCGTACCTCAGCCTAATAGCAACATATGGGTAGGTTTAAGTATATGTGTGCCAATCCAGAAACACTAGGAATCTTTCAAATGGAATACAATATCCCTTCCTCGATCACGATAAACTGTTAGAGTCTGGCAATCCCTTTGCGAAGGAACACCTTGGGACATGTCCCTTTCCCCTAGTCTCTGTAGTAGAGGGCAGAGTTTGATTCCCCCTCGACCCTTTCCTGAGGAAATCCCTGGTCATACTCCGTCTAAGTTCCTATCAATTATCTATCAATTTTTTTTTGTATTCTTAGCTCGGTCACCGAACTGAACCGACGACATGGCGTTGGCCTCGGCCTTCCTGAGCTCTTCGAGCTTTACTCTCTTTCCTCTAATAACGAAGGCACCTATTACCTTCGGTCAAGAGATAAAACGACAAAGCTGATTAGGGATCTGCCAGATTCCGATAAGCATTCGGATGATATACTTCTAGTCGGCGGTGACTTTGAGTTTCCCGCCGATCAAGCTGAAGAGGAGTTCGGCGTTCCTCGTTTCCTCGGTCGCCCAGGTCGGTAATGTGCTTTTATTCTTGGTTTTATCTGAACTTGCACAAAAGATTTAGTTTCTCAGTGTTTTTCTTGCCTATGTACAGGTGACGGTCTCGTCAAACGGTTGTGCAAGGCCTGCAACCGAAATGTTCTTTTGGTGGCCTTCAAAATCCGTGAGCGTTCGGTACTAGAGTTGCTCAGCTACATCCCATCCTACCGTCATACTCTTCGGCACTGCAACCGACCTTCCAACATCCTCCAACAAACTCTACGAGACAGAGCTCCTGTCGTCCTCCACGAAAGGATCTCTTCTTCTTTGAACACCAGTACCAGTGCTAACGCCGACTCATCAACCAAAGAAGAGATGCCGAGGATAACGACCACCACTAACTTCCGATCACTTGCGCCCCCGAAGAAGGTGAAGAAAACTGGAGAAGTGTAGACACCCCATTTTTGACTAAACCGAACATCGGCTGGTTCCCGCGGCCCTTCCGATGATGAAATGTACGTCAGTCGCGTTCGAATGAGCTTCTGCACGAGTCTAAGAGTTCAAGGAGTACTTCCAATGCATCCCAAAAATACTCCCAAAACACTCCCAAAACACTCCCAAAACACCCCACCTCAACATGGCGCGTGACACGTCATCCCAGCCTCCAAATGGCGCACGCCACCTCCCAAGTGGCGCACGCCACCTCCAAGTTGCGCACCGTCTATTCCAAGTGGGGCACACCACCTTTGAGGATGCCTTCTGCCCCAAGACAGCCCCATCCGAATTTTCTATAAATAGGATCACCCCCTCTCACTATTTCATAATCTCTCTCTGCCCCGGAAAAGCCTTCGAATCCATCTCTGAGTAGAAAACCCTGATTTTTGACAAATTACGCCCCGAACCTATACTTTCCAAGCCGAACCCCTTTCAAAAGAGTCCTCTGGGCATAAAAGTTTTGCCAAACTCACTCATATACAAACTGAACCCTTACCCAACTTCAGATTCTTTGCATTGGAAGAACTCCGAAGGCTCAAAGACCGCGTGAAAGGACTCTCCAGAGAAGTGCAGTATGTGAGGAAAAGCCACGGGAACTGCTTGAAACTTTGCCCATCTTCCGGGATATACAGTAACTTTCTATTTTACTTCATCTATTTTCATATATCCATCTAGTTTATCCTTAAAAACTTCTCTCTTTTGGTAAAAAAGGG
>JAUTBS010195366.1:0-11792 GCA_032361285.1 Aequorea victoria | reverse complement strand
TGTGGATCGACACCCGATCTTACACACTATTCTACGGAGTAGCTTGTATTACTCGGTTCTTTTATAAATTTATTTTTTATCGCACAAATGACGCGATCAGCCATTATGCCTTTGCTTTGCCCGAGGAGATGTTGATTAACTTCAACATAGCCCGAGCGAGGATAGCAGATTTTGTTGGGGGCTTGAGCCCCTTCTTTTCAAAAATTGGGATAGCTCCCATGGCCAAAGAGTTGACCATTGACCTCACCCGGGTAAACCTTTAATCTCTTAGTCTTTTTATTTTATTTTTACTTCCTATAACTGACTTTGTCTGGTGAGCCTATTTTGTAGGCTTGTGCTCAGGCAGTCCACCTTTCTGGCCGATGCTACCAGCGTGAAGCCCTTATTTCTCGCGAAAGCAAGAAGGTCTCGGCCCTACAGGAAAATCTTGCAAAATATGGTGAGGATCTAAAGAAGGCCAAGGCTGAGACGCAATGGGTCAAGGCCCAGGCAAAGATCAAGGCTGAGAGGGTGAAGGCTTTGACCGAGCAGGAGAGGAGCCGTGTCGAGGAGAAGGTTGGCGAGATGGAAGCCACAGTGGCTGCAGCCGAGAAGAGGGCTTCTCATGCCCAGGCATAGGCACCCGAAGCTTCAGCAAAACTAGACAAGGCGGGGAAGGAAGCGATCGAATGATTCAAGGCTTCAGAAGAATTCAACCTTGAAACCACTGAATACTATGTAAATGGTTTCAATGCAATGAGGGCTTGAGCCGCTGCCACGTTCAAGGAGATCGACTTCTCCTCCTTCCTGTGGGACGATGACGAGGAGGCCGAAGGCCTACCAGCTGAGGAAGGAAAGGATTCCCCGCCCCCCACTTAGCTTTTTATGTAATCTCTTTCACTTTTCTTGTAAGATCAATTTTTGTGAAATGAATGGGATGTTTATTTCTGAATACTTTGCTTCATCCAAATGACTCTTTAGTTTTCTTCTGTTGTTTTATCTCGCTAAGTGTTGTACCTCTCGGTCAGCCTTTGATGAATGAGTGGAAGTCCTCATTTTTGGACGATGTCTTACTCTCTCACTCTTAATTTTTCTAAGTGTTGGATATTTCGGTTGGGCTCTTTTAGTAGCCCTATCCTTATTTTTGCTGACGAGAATACGAGGTAATGGAAATTACCAAGTGTTTAAAAGCTTCAGTCAGATTCTCAAACAATCTGACCATCAGAATCTGGAATGATCCGAAAAACATTTTGTCCAAGTCTTCAGATTCTCGGTCGGCCTTTTTAAGTAGCCCAACCTTTGATCGACTTGTCTGGATACTAAAGCAATATGATTCTAGATTTTACCCATCTTTTAGGTCTCAATTGATCTCTTTAGGGTCTAGATTAGATTCTCAGGCTATCCAAGCATGTTTTAACCGATCAGACTCTTCGAGCAATCTGTTCGTTACATTTTTGTAAAAGTCTTTGAGGCCTCGATTAGATCCTTAGGTGATCTAACTATTTTTTGGCTGACCAGATCCTCAAGCGATTTGGCTGTTGAACTTTGTAGAAGTCTTTCGGGCCTCGATTGGATTCTCAGGCGATCCAACCTTTCTTTGGCCAACCAGATCCTCAAGCAGTCTGGATGTTGAACTTTGTAGAAGTTTTTAGGCCTTGGTTGGATCCTCAGGCAATCCAACCATTCTTTGGCCGACCAAATCCTCAAGCGATCTGGCTATTGAATTTTATAGAAGTCTTTCGGGCCTCAGTTGGATTCTCAGGCGATCCAACTGTTCTTTGGCCGACCAGATCCTCAAGTGATCTGGCTGTTTAACTTTGTAGAAGTCTTCAGGCCTCGGTTGGATCTTCAGGCAATTCAACCGTTCTTTGGCCGACCAGATCCTCAAACGATCTGGTTCTTGAATTTTGTAGAAGTCCTTTGGGCCTCGGTTGGATCCTCGGGAGATCCAACCATTATTTGGCTGACCAGATCCTCAAGTGATCGGGTTGTTGAACTTTATAGAAGTCTTCAGGCCTCGGTTGGATCCTTAAGAAATCCTATCATTCTTTGACCGACCAGATCCTCAAGCGATCTGGCTTTTGAATTTTGTAGAAGTCTTTCGGGCCTTAGTTGGATCCTCAAGCGATCCAACCGTTCTTTGGTCGACCAAATCCTCAAGCAACCTAAATGTTGAACTTTATAGATGTAAAGTTTTTGTAGAAATCATAAAACGAATAATGTATAAAAAAAGGATACTTTTATTGCGGTCATTTACATGCTTCTTTACTTGTAGTATTTTTTAAGATGTTAAGCATTGCATACATGTGGAAGTGTCTTGTCGGTCGCGTCTTTTAGTCGGTAAACTCCAGATCTTACTCAGTCTTCAACTTGATAAAGTCCTTCCCAGCTTCGTCCCAACATTCCCTCTCGGGGATCTTTAATGGCGAGAGAAACCTTCCAAAGGACCAAGTCCCCTATTCTGAATTCTCTCTTTCTCTCATTTTTATCGTAGTATTTCTTCATTCTCTGTTGGTAGGCTGCCATTCTGAGACCTGAAGTTTCTCGAATCTCTTCTATCTGATCAAAGATTTTTTGGAGAACTTAGTTGTTAATGTTTTCATCGAAGCTGGTGGTTCGATGGCTTGCTAGGCCGATCTCAACTGGGATGACTGCTTCGCTCCCAAAGGCAAGCATGAATGGGGTCTCCCTCGTTAGAGTTCGTACTGTCGTTCGATATGCCCAAAGGACATTTGGGAGTTCTTCAGCCTATAGGCCTTTTGCTGACTCCAGCTTTGTCTTGATCATTTTTAAGATCATTCTGTTGGTTACCTTGACCTACCCAATATCTTAGGGATGGGCATGGGAGGAATATCAATTTTGGATTCCCAATCATCCACAGAACTCTCTGAACCCTTTATTGTTGAATTGCTTACCATTATCAATGGTGATACTTCTTGGGATGCCGAATCGACATACGATTGAATTCCACATGAAGTCTACTGCCTTCTGCTCGGTAATCTTTGCTAGTGGCTCTGCTTCCACCCATTTGGAGAAGTAGTCGATTGCTACTATCAAAAATTTCACTTGACCTCTTCCGGTCGGGAATGGTCCTACTATATTGATTCCTCATTGGGCGAATGGCCAAGGGTGGTGATCATAGTAAGCTCCTCTGGTGGCTGCCTGGAAGTGATTGCGAATCTTTGACACTTGTTGCACTTCTTGACAAATTCCTCTGGGTCTTTCTGCACCGTGGACCAGTAGTAGCCGACCGTAAGGATTTTGCCAGATAAGGCCCGACTGCCCGAATGATTGTCGTAAATCCCCTTGTGTATCTCTTTCATTGCATATTCAGATTCTTCCTTTGAGATGCATCTTAAGTAGGGTACTGAGAAGCCACGCTTGTATAGAACGTCGCCGATGAGTGCATACTTACTTGCTTGGTACCTCAACTTTTTTGCCTCAGCACTATTTACAAGTAGCTGACCGCTTTATAGAAAGTTGATGATGTCTTCTGCTCAGATTATACAGACCTATGCCATGTTAACTATTATCGGTGTCTTCTTTTGAGCGATGTTTGGCTGGGTCAGATACTCTGTTAATGTTCCTCGACCTATCTGCCCCTCAGGAGCTGAGGTCAACCGGGCGAGATCGTCGGCTCGCTGGTTGTTATCCCTAGGGACCTTTCAATCAGGAACTTGTCAAATTTGGCTTTGAGTTCCTCCATGACAGTCTTATAGGTTTCATTCGCTCCTCTCGTGCTTCAAACTCGCCATGTGCTTGACCGACCACCAACTATGAGTCATTAAGGATTTTTCCCCTATTGCCAGTGCCATCCTGAGGCCAACTATGATGGCTTTGTACTCTGCCTCATTGTTGGTGGCTCAAAACCCAAAGCGCATAGCATACTCCAGTACATCTCCTTATGGGGAGACAAGGACTAGGCCAATGCCGCTAGAAGACTGGTTCGTAGACCCATCTACGTTTATCATCCATACCTGTCGAGCATCAAAGATGACCTCGGCCTCTAGATCAGCTGTCCACTGAGCTTGTGGTTGCTCGGTGGAAGGGGACTCGATCATGAATTTTTCTCTAAAGTATGTTGCAGGTTGTCCTTTGATGGATGGTCATGGTCGATACTAGATGTTGAACTCACCTAACTCCATCAACCAATGTGCCAGTCGTCCAGAAGTCTCTGGCCTTTGTAGTATTTGTCGTACTCTGTCAGGACAACTATAGTATGAGCTTGAAAGTATGGGCGCAGTCGCCTAGCCGAGATGACTAGGGTGAATGCCAATTGCTCTACCCAGGGGTATCTGGACTCTACTCTCTGGAATGCTCGGCTAATGTAGTAGATGGGCTTCTGGACCCTTGTATCTTCACTGATAAGGGCCAAACTTACCAATATTTCTAAAACTGCTAGGTAGAGTAAGAGCTCTTCTCTGGGCACTGCTCGGTAAAGCAGTGGAGGAGAGGTCAGGTATACTTTGAGGTCGACGAATGCTTACTCCGCAATTCTCTGTCTAGTCGAATGCTTTCTTCAAGATGTTAAAAAATGGCGCGCAGCGGTCGGTCACCTTTGAAATAAACTACTTTAGGGCTGTCAGCCGACCTGTCAGCTTATGCACTTCTTTGACTATTTTTGGAGACTACATCTCCAATACTGCTCTGATCTTCTCAAGATTAGCCTTGATCCCTCGTTTACTGACCATGAACCTGAGAGATTTTCCTCCTGATACTCCGAATGTGCACTTGGCTGGATTTAACTTCATACTAAAGTTGTGTAGTGCTTGAAAGGTTTCTTCGAGGTCCGCGGGATGATCGACAGCTTCTCTTCTTTTGGTTAGCATGTCATCGACGTAGACCTCAACGTTTTGGCCAATTCGCTTTCTGAATATGAGATTGACCAGGCACTAGTAAGTGGCCTCAGTGTTCTTGAAGCCGAAAGGTATTACTCGGTCGCAGTAGATCCCTCGATCTGTAATGAAGGAGGTTTTCTCTTGGTCAGCCTCGTTTATGAGAATATGATTGTACCCTGAGAATGCGTCCATGAAGCTGAGAAGTTTGTGGCTGCTGGTAGAATCCACTAGCTGATCGATCCTGGGGAGAGGATAGTTATCTTTCGAGAAGGCTATGTTTAGGTTAGAGAAGTCTATGCACATTCTCCACTTGCCACTTGATTTCTTCACTAAGACTACGTTGGCCAGCCAATCGAGATATCGTACCTCCTGAATAAACCCTGCCTTTAGTAGTCTGTCCACCTCGGTGGCTATGGCTTCGTTCCTTTCTTTGGTAAAGATTCGCTGTTTCTGTTTGACTGGATTACAGAGCCGATCAACACATAGGTGATGTGTGACCACCTCCACACTAATCCCAGTCATATCTTCGTGCATCCAAGTAAAGATGAACCAGTGTCTCTTAAAAAATTAGATTAGCTCAACCTGAAGGTTAGGGGGTAGAGTTGAGCCGATTTGGACTTCTTTGTCGGGCCTTCTTTCATCTATACTAATTTTGATCAGATCTTTCACCGGTTCTCCTTTCCGGATGAACTCTTCATCTAGGATTTTGGCAGTGTCGAAGGTTAATGTCTTTTTCAGCTTGGGCCCTCTAAGAGAGGTGTTATAGCACTCCCAGGCCATAGTCTGGTGTGCTCTGAGTTCTGCCACTCCATGCTTGGTCAAATACTTGACCATGAGATGGTAGGTTGAAGTGGCGGCCTTCAGCTTATTGACGGTTGGTCTTCCTAGAATGACATTGTAGGCTAATGGGTAGTCTACCACCAAACAATTGACCATTTGTGTCGTCTGCTTAGGGCTAGAGCCGATGGTAAGGGGTAACTCGATCGACCCTAGTGGCTGCATCTTTTCTCTGGTAAATCCTGCCAATGGTGACCTAATCAGGTACAGTTTCTCTTGGCCTATATTAAGATGGTCAAAGGCGTTGATGAATAATATATTAGCTAAACTGTCATTATCTACTAAGATCCTGTGTACCTTATAATTTACAAGAACCATAATAAAGACTAGGGGTCATCGTGTGTTTGTTAAACTCCACGAGCGTTGATTTCAGAGAAGGTTATAACCTCCTCTGTTTTGGAAGCTTTGCTTGGACAATTAGCCACATAGACGTCGTTTAGCCCCTCGGTCCTTAGTCGTCTAGAATGGGCCTTTCTGGAAGAAATAATGTCTCCCCCACTAGCGAACCCACCAGAGATCACTCGGACCTCGCCTGCAAGATTCCTGTCATGATCCCTAGCAGCTTGTGGTGGTCTGTCTTGCTAACCTCGAGGCTCTTCTCTATTCTGTTGATAGTCAAGGAATTTGTTGAGCCTTCCTCTTTGGATCAACGTTTCAATATGCTCCTTCAAATCGAAGCATTCCTCTGTGTTGTGGCCATGATCCTTATGGAAACAGCAATACTGTTAACTAAAGGATGACCCTAGAGGGGGGTGAATAGGATATTTTAAGATCACATTTGTTTTAAAAAATTATTTAAAACAAATAACAACTAACAAGCAATATAAACAGATATACACAAGCAAGAAAATGGAGATAAAGAGTTAGAGGACGACACCACAAATTTATAGTGGTTCGGCTATCCCAACCTACGTCCACTCCTCAAGCTCCTCTTGAGAATTTCTCCACTATGGATAAGCACTTACGGGTGTACCTCAAACCTTTTTACAAAGATGCACACAACTACATTCTGATACTTTCAAGCTTCTAGTACTTGTGATCTTTTACGAAGATGCACCAAGCTACATTCTGAAGCTTCTAAGCTTCTAGTACTTGTGCTCTTCTCTTTTGTGTGCTACACCACACACAAAGATAAGTAATGGGTAACTCACCCTTACTTGTACAAAGTTATTGTAAAGGTTTTGATGTTAGAACATCAATGAAATGAACTCTCTCAATAGATTAGATGTTTTACAATAAGCTAACAGATGAAAGAACCAGAATGAGAATAATGAACAGTTGGATGATATGGCTTTCCTTTGGAAATGACAAAATAGAATTCTCATGATCTGATGTTGTGTGACTGATATCTCTTAGATTTTCTTCGATCATTGTATGAGAGTATATGAGAGTGAGAGATAGATTTTTTGTTTCTACTCTATTGGTCTTTTTTCTGTATGATCAGCTGCTCTTTAAATAGGTTCAGTAAATAGCCTTTGCAGTCAAAGGATCATTTCGAATCATTGTATATCACTATCTGATCTTTCATAAATCAAGCAATGATTTATGTTGATCTTGATCTTATATATTTGTAATTATCCTCAAAAGTAAATTTGAACCTTAGAGTAGCAATTGCAATTTAAAATTCTTTTCTGAAATTGTGTTGTACATCACAGCTGGTCTTCACATCAAATCCCTAAAATCCCGTAATAGTGGTTTCCTTGATTTGTGCCATGGATCTTCGTGATGTGATTTTAAAATGTCTTGGGATCATATTCATAATTAAAAATAATCTACATCGAGCCATTTTAATTTAGAAATATTCTAAAAATCACGCTGTAAGTGGAACTGATCTTCGCGGGATTCGTGCTGTGCGATTTGCTGAAATTGCGCCCTTGGGTCGACTCACTTGGAGTTGGGTTGACTCAAGTTCCTTAAATCACAGATTCTTCTTGCTGTGAGTCGACTCATGTAGAGGATGTGTTAACTCATGTTCCTTAGACTTCGGAGTCTTTATTGTGGGTCGACTCATGTTGAAGTTGTGTCAACTCATGATTTTAGACTTCGAAGTCTTTGCTTTGTGTCGACTGATGATCATGTTGTGTCGACTCATAATTCTTACTCTTTGGAATCTTCAACTGTGGGTCGAATCATGATGAAGATGTGTCGACTCGTGATGATGAAGTCTCAATTTCTTTCTCATGCCTTCAGTTGGGTCGACTCATGTGATGCTTGTGTCGATTCATGATTGCCTTGATTGACTGTGCCTTATAACGCCTGCTTTGGGTCGATTGGTGCCTTATCTTGTGTCAGCTCATGCCTGTCTTGGGTCGACTCATGATTGACTTGGGTCGACTCATGGTCGCTGCTGAGGAAAGTCCAGAGAGCTGAGTGACTTTGGTCGACTCACCAATGCCTTTGGGTCGACTCATGGTCGCCTTCTAAACAAAGTACTTAGAGCTTATCCATTTGGGTTGACTCATGGTGGTCTTTGGGTCGACTCAAATACAGAGTTTCTTCTAAAAAAAATTTGTTCTACCTCTGAGTTTATGCCTTGTTTACGTAATGATTTTCTCAATTATTTAATACTTGATTTAATACCTGAAATAACTTTAATATTTGTTAAATACAAGGTTAACCCCAATCATGGATATTAATCATTCATAAGTATTAAAATCATTTGAATGATTGATTTAGTCTTGTAAAAAGATATATTTCAAAACTATTTGATCATTATTAAAGTTTTGTTTGTTACCATTAAAATCAATAAACAGTTTATAAAACCTTGGGGCTAACAAGGTAGACGAGATTTGAGGAGCTTCAGGTCTCAGAACGGTTGTCTACCAATAGAAAATGAAAAAGTCCTACGACAACAACATTAGAAAAAGAGAATTCAGAATAGGGGACTTGGTCCTCCGAAAGGTTTCTCTTGCCACTAAAGATCCCTAAGAGGGAAAGCTGGGACTAAATTGGGAAGGGCCTTACCAAGTTGAAGACTGAGTAAGATCTAGGGTATACCGACTAAAAGATGCGACCGACAAGACGCTTCCATACGCATGGAACGCCAAAAACCTTAGAAAATACTACCAGTAAAAAAAAACTTGTAAATGTCCATAGTAAAAGTATCCTTTTTTCTACATTATCTACTTTATGTTCTCTACACAAACTATACACCTGTAGAAACTCAATAGCCAGGTTGCTTGAGAACCTGGTCGGCCAAAGAATGGTTGGATCACCTGAGGATCCAACCGAGGCCTTAAAGATATCGATAAAGTTCAACAATTAGATCACTTGGGGATCTGATCGGCTAAAGAATGGTTGGATCACCTAAGGATCCAATCGAGGCCCAAAAGATTTCTACAAGAGTTCAACATCCAGATCGCCTGAGGATCTGGTCGGCAAAAGAACGGTTGGATCGCCTAACGATCCAATCGAGGCCCAAAGGATTTCTATAAGAGTTCAACAGCCAGGTCGCCTGAGGACCTGGGCAATCAAAGAATGGTTGGAGCACCTGAGAATCCAACCAATGCCTCAAAGACATCAACAAAGTTCAACAGCCCGATCGCTTGAGGATCTAGTTGGCTAAAAAATAGTTGGATCACCTGAGAATCCAACCGAGGCCTGAAAGATTTCTACAAGAGTTCAACAGCCAGATCGCTTGAGGATCTGGTTGGCCAAAGAAAAATTGGATCACCTGAGGGTCCAATCGAGACCTCAAAAATATCGACAAAGTTCAACAACCAGATCGCTTGAGGATCTGATCAGCCAAAGAATGGTTATATCGCCTGAGGATTCAACTGGGGCCCGAAAGAATTCTACAATAATTAAATAGTCAGATTGCCTAATGATCTGGTCGGCAAAAGAACGGTTGGATTGCCTGAGAATATAACTGAGGCCCAAAAGATTTTTACAAGAGTTCAACTGCCAGATTGCCTGAGAATCCAACTGAGACCCGAAAGATTTCTATAAAAGTCCAACAGCCAGATTGCCTGAGGATCTGGTCGGCCAAAGAACAGTTGGATTACCTGAGGATTCAACTAAGACCTCAAAGAATTCTACCATAGTGCAGCAACCAGGTCGCTTGAGAATCTGGTTGGTCAAAGAATGGCAGGATCGCCTAAGGATCCAACCAAAACCTTAAAGAAATCAACTGAGATATAAAAACAGGTAAAATCTACAAGCAGATCACTTTAGGATCAAGATAGATCGATCAAAGGTCGGGCTACTTAAAGAGGCCGATCGAGAATCTAAAGACTTTAAAAGATTCTTTTTAGATTATTTCACGGTCAGGTGGTCAGATTGTGTAACAATCCAACCGAGGTATTAAACACTTAGTAATTTCCATTACCTCATGTTCTGGTCAGTAAGAACGGGGATAGGGGTACTAAGAAAGCCCAACCGAAATGTCCAACACTTAGAAAAATTAAGTAAGACACCACTCAAGAAAGGGGCGTTCCATCCATACCATTGAATGTAAAAATTGACCGAGTCATTCAACACTTTGTAAAATAAAAAATAAAGCAAGCGGTCATTCAAAAAGAATGACTGAGACATAAAATACTTAGCAAAATAAAAGTGTAAAAGAAAAGTAAGACATTCATTCAGACGAAAGAAAAGGTATTCCAAAAATTGTGTCTCATTCATTTTGTAGAAATGTTCTTACAAGAGAGTACAAGAAAAGTAAAATTATATAAAGTAAAACAAAAAGATGGAAGAAAGACATCAGACAGAAGGCTTCTCGGCTGAGCACCCCTTCTGTTACCTAAAGGATGACCCTACGGAGGGTGAATAGGGTCTTTTAAAATTACTTGTGTTTTAAAACTATTTAAAATAATTAAAAGCTAGCAACCTATATATACAAGTAGATATATAAACACAAGAGAATATAAGTAGAGAGTTAGAGAAGGACACGCAGATTTATAGTGGTTCGGCTATTTTAGCCTGCGTTCACTCCTCAAGTACTTCTTGAGAATTTTTCTACTATGACAAAATACTTATGGGTGTGACCCAAACATTTTTATAAGATCTACACAGTTGCGTTCTGATTATTCCTAGCTTCTAACACTTGTGATCTTTTATGAACATGATCCAAGCTACATTCCAAAGCTCGCAAGCTTCTAGTACTTGGGATCTTCCTCTTTGTGTGCTACACCACACACAAAGATCAGTAGCAGATGACTCACCTCTACTTTTACAAAATTGATGTAAAGTTTGTTGATGTCAAAATATCAAGTAGTTGATCTCTCTTAGCATAGCAGATGTTTTATAATGATCACACAAAAAGAAATAGCCAAAAATCAGAGTGATGAACAGATTGTTGTACTGGTTTTCCTTCAAAATTTGTAGAGCAGAACTTCTCACGAACTGATGTAATGTGAATGATATCTGATCTGTGCTTAAATGGACACATTTAAGCCTTTTAATTTATATTTTATGTTATCAAGTTTATCTTTTTAATAAATATTTTAGCTTTGTTTTGTATGCAGGAGCGGATAAACAGACATAAGATGAGAATGACGTCAAGAAGCGAAAAATAATGCAAAAAGTGATGCGAGGTAAAAATTGCCCAAAAATGTCCGAACGCTAGAAGAAAGGAGCGCCACGGGATAAAAATGTTCGGACACTCGTCACTTGCATCTGGACGCTCGAGCACAAAGAATAAGCCTCTAGACGAAAACGTCCGGACACTCATCACCTGCATCCGGACGTTCTGCGATAAATCAGTTTCTAAATTAGGTCATTCGCGTGGATTTTGGGTGGAAGTATAAAAAAAAGTGTGATCAGAAGGAAAGGTTCAGAAATTGAGGAGAAAAACATTCACGTTAGCTAGGGTTCAAGCGGGAGAACAAATAAGAAGATCGAGATGGCTCGTCTATCCGGATCAATTTCATCCCTCTCGTCAATGAGCTGCTAATTCCCTCCTACCTAGGATTTGGATGAAACCTTAGCCAAATAATTAGGATTTTTGCATTTCAGATTTATATTGCAAATATTTGATTCAACATTTTGTATAAACTCAGGCTTTTGATTTGTGAATCAATCGGTGTTATTTTCATGATTTCGCTATCGTCTTAGTTTTCTGTGATTACGATGACGGAGTTATACAAATAATGTTTTCTTTGAATATAATTGAGACGTGAGATAGGTTATGCTACGATG
>JAUTBS010195255.1:0-11793 GCA_032361285.1 Aequorea victoria | reverse complement strand
CGGACCTATTTTAAGTCTTTTATGGTAGACCTGCAAAAGAGCAAACGTGACCTATCCAACGAGATTCTTGTCGAAAGTCTGTTTCGATGATTAAGTCAGTTTCGAAATGTCTCAACTAACCGGGAAGATAAAGAAAACCAGAGAAACCAGAGGGGAGAGGGAGCATGCAAGAAATTAGGGTTTTTGATCAATTTGCGTACCTCTTTAAGTGGTGAGAGAGTCGTTTATATAAGTCGACTTTTAGGGTAAATCGATATAGGATCTCTATCCAGATCAAATGTTAGTTTCATTTTTGACAAGTGCAGTGTCTACGCCGAATTTTGAGGCATGGTACGCTACTGATGTGTCAGGATACGTATAGAGCATTAATAACGCATTAATGGCGGTGTCTTCGGCCAAGTGGGAGCTCGGTCGCTTCGTCGGGCTCGCCTCCTTAGGTCTCGGCCCAACCATTAGTCTCGACCATGCCTTGGGTCTCGGCCCACTAGGTCCGACCCATAGTGAGATCGACCTACCCGGGTCCGACCCATAGTGGGATCAATATCCATCATTTGCTCCCAACTCTTATGCTTCGGCACGAGGTGCAGGAGCTGTAGTCCTCGATACTATCGGACATCTATCATCTATCTCGTCATGTACATGTCTTCTCTTACTTACCAGGTTTGGCGTCAGCCTTCTTCTTGAGGCGTCAAAAATGACGCGAAGTGACCACTGGTGTGATGTCTTTAAATTCATAGGGATCGATCGTTGCGTGTCATGACCTTATTGGCCAAGCTCGGCGCCTCTTCACTTTTCGAGGCATCGATGTGATTTAAGGCACCATCATTAATGTTATGCGGCTCATACCTTTGGAGATAAGCTCGACATTTACGTGTCAAACGTTAAATGGCCAAGAGCTCAACATCGAAGTAACTGTTGAGGTGACGTTTTGAATTTTTGGGGCTCAATCGTTACGTGTCGCGACCTTATTGGTCGGGCTTGATGCCTTTTCGCTTTTCGAGGCATCGATGTGATTTGAGGCGCCATCATTAATGTTATGCGACTCGGTACCTGGGGAGACAAGCTCAGCACATACGTGTCAGCAGTTAAATAGCCAGGAGCTCGGCATCGAAGTGACCGTTGAGGTGATGTTTTGAATTTTTGGGACTCGGTCACACGCGTCGTCTCCCCATTGGTTGAGGCTCGGCTAAGCTCGTGCTTTTCAAGGCATTCTACTGACAAACCTTTATGGGGGTGTCTGTTGCCCTCCCATGGGTTTATAAAAGGAGGCCAAAACTATGTTCATCACTTTTCATTCTCTGTCTCTTTGCACTCTTTGAAACTCCATTGCGCCACTTTCAAAGGCTCTTCTCCTCCATCACCAAAGACTCTTCTCCTCTATCACCGTTGCCCCATCATCGTCGATGTTGCTTCCCCATATCAATGCTGGTCCATCATCATCACCACCGGTTTTCATCGTCGTCGTCGACTACCCGGTCATCAATTGCGACCTTCCGTGAATAGAGGTTCTACATGTAAGTCTCCTTTTCGTCTTTTAGTACTCCGCTTTTAGGTAGATTTGTCATAGCCCTCTAGTTTTCTTTATTTTTGCTGATCTTTAGCTTCGATTTCTTTCTTGAGGTTTCCCCTTGCACTAACTTGTTTCCCTTTGAGTACTTCCCTTTGAGTGCATTTCTGGGTTCTTGGTCTTCATATTTTTGTATTTTTTGTGTCTTTGTTTTTTCCCTTTCTGACCTACACTTCTTCTCGGCTCGGCCTTTATTGTAGCTTCTCCTCTAAATGGGTAAATTTTGTTGGAGGTGTGCTATAGAGTCGGCCAAGGTCGACTTCTGCAAATAATACCATATTCCTGACAATGTCGGTCTAGAGCTCTATGATCTAAGCTCGGCCCAAAGCCTCGTCAGCCACGATTTTATGGCCTTCCCGATTGTTTCCATCATAGAGGGTTGGGTTCGTTTCTCCCTCAACCCTCTTTTTCGACGCATGTTGGCAGACTGTCAGCTTGCGCTGCTCCAGGTCTCGGTCAACTTCTTTAGTGTCATTATGGGGGTGGCCGAGATCAATCGTAGAATGGGCATCGATCTTGGTATCCCTGAGATCTTTCACTGCTACACCCTAGCCCACAACAAGGACATGTCCACCCACTATCTCTGCCTCCGAACTCGCACGATAGAGTTGGTCACTGAGCTTTTGAACTCGGATAAACATGACATCGACTTCCTCCTCATCAGCGAAAACTTCGAGTACGACTCCGGAGAGCAAGGGAGGAAGGTGCGGAGGTTTGAAGGCATCCTAGGTCGGTGTCATCCATTCCCGATGTCATCTTGTACTTTCCTTTATGTTTCTTTGCTAACATGTTAATTTGATCATTGGCTTGTGCAGACGCTAATCTCCCCACTCGCTGAATGAATCAAGCCATATCGATCTTCATAGAGCAAGATCTTACATTTCGGTGCCAAGACACTCCTTACTTACTGAGGTACGAGCCGTCGTACACCTATACCCTTAGTAAAAGGGTGCGTCAAGATCCTCTCTTGTCGACCGACATGTTGAGGGTTCTGAGGACGTATGATATAAGGGAAGTTATGCTCGACTTCCCCACTACTGCTGCCACCGACTCTTCTAATCGAAGCCCTCATACACAGTACACTCTGGCCCATATAGAGACCTTTACTGTTGCCCCTTCATCTCAACTAACACCTTCCAAAACAACGAAAGCTTGACCCACCACTGTCGATGTTCTCCTAATTAGGCGGAAGCATTTGAGGAAGGCGCTCTCTCTAATGAGGCGACCAACCTCACTGCCCCTCGGTTGTTCGAGGATCCCGTCTAATTGGATGATGATGAAGTTGAGACTTCATGAGAGCCAAGGTTGGTTTACAACGGCCAGCCAATAATGGCCCAAATGAGGTATTCTGGCCATCCCTCCATGTCATACGCTCTATCAAATGCTCTCCTCTTTCATAAGGATATGGAGGACCGAGCCAAGGCAGCTGATGGCATGCTCATAGCCTCGGTCATTCATGCCAGAGTTCAAGTAAGACGGTCTGACTTCTTTTCTGATATAGCTCAGTATGTTATGTCTTTTGGACTCATTATCATTCTTTATTTGTTCAAAGCTTGCAAGACCTTCATTTTTTGCTAGACTGGCTCAAGAAGCTAAGAACTGCCAATAACCACGTGGCCCATCAGTTGGCTGTGGTCAAAAGGGCTCGAGTCGAGGTTGTTGTGTCTCTAAAAAAGAGGATGGTCGAGGCTATTGCGGCTCTAGAAAAAAGGATGATTGAGGCCCAGTCCGCAGAGGACAAGCTAGCCCAGCTGGCGAAGGAGCTCAAGGCTACCCGAGCAAAGAAGGCTGAGCTCACCCAGTTTAGGGCCAAAGAGGCTGACTTAGTGCAGGCCCTACTCAAGGCCAAATTCGAGCTGAAGTCAATGAGGCTGGTTCATGCCGAGCTGGAGATTTTGAGGTAGGTACAGTCGGACATGGAGGTGACTGGTATGACTCGTAAGGACTATGATTGGCAGGTCGACTACGACGGTGGAATCGAGATGGTCATCAACCAAGTGAACTTTGTGAAAATCGAACTCACTCAGTTTGGATGGAAGGCTGCTCTCGCATGCTTAAACGTGGAAGAGAGCTCTCTCCTTTGGGTTAAGCTCCCTCCAATACTGAGAGAGTCGTCCACCGCCGCTGTCGACCCACTGACCGTGCCACCACCTAACTCAGTCCCTCCACAAGCCAAAGGTCCTCAAGTCATGTCCCAGCCGGGCTTAGCTCCTCTACCGACCGTGGATCTTCTTGCCGAGGATCCCTCGGTGTAAACTCGTGATCTCCTGATTTTGTTTTTCCTCTTTTTTATCTTTCCTCAAAGCTCAGCTATTTTCCATGCAAAGCCGTCTCTATAACTGTAGCCTTCGGGCATAATTTTGTTTTAATGAAAGAAAGCATTTCTTCTCCATTTCGTCATGTTTCCATGTTTTCGATTGGTGTATCAATCAAATAATTTTGACAAGTATTGGTGATTACCTTAGCGCCGAGGACACAATATCTCTGTAGTTTGTTTTCAATTGAAACTTCTCTCATCCTGGCTCAATTTTTCTTCAAATATTTTGCAAGTGTTCAAACCTCTCGGGCCGAGGATAACATATCTCGATTCTAAGTTGAGCGTCAGTCGAGCTGCCTCTTCTGGATCGAGTTAGCCGAACGAGGATTCGTCAAATTTGGATTGACCTAAAAATATGTCTAGCCGAGATGAGCTCATATATGACCGAGCTAAGCACCACCAAGTGACCAACCCTCTCGGGCCGAGGACAACGTAATTCGGTTATCAGTTGGGAGGAAGTCGAGTTGCTCCTTTTGAAGCAAGTTTGGTCGAACTCTGTCATGTAAAGCGAGATAATACCCATTGCTTTGGCCGAGCCAGGCATGAATAGAGGCCAAGCAAAGTTTTGGCTGTGGTCGAGCTCAGCTTCACCTCTCTGAATTTTTCTAAGTGTTATAACTTAACGCCCAACATCAGTGCATCTTGGCGGGCAAAAAATGTTGCCCCTCTTTCGATCGAGTCCATAACAAACTGAGCTGTTCGAGCTGGTTGTTGGGGTTGTTCGAACCTAGAAATTATTCAAATTCCTGCTAGGATGAGCTGTTCAAGCTGACTGTTGGATTGTCCAAACCTGAGAATAGTTTGAATTCTTGCTAGGTCGAGCTGCTCAAGCTGGTTGCTGGGTTATTTGAACCTAATAATTGTTTAAATTGCTGCTAGGCTGAGCTGTTCGAGCTGACTGATGGGTTATTCGAACCCATGATTTGTTTGAATTCATGTTAGGTGGGACTATTTGAGCTATGCATCATAGGCGTAAGAGTCTGAAAGCACTTTTATTGATAAGTTTTCTTCATCGGTTACACGACACGGTCGAAAGAGATTACACAGCTTTGTTAATAAAAGAAAAATCACAGATTGACCCTATTCCATGACCTTGGGACTTCATTTTCGCTAGCATCTTCAAGCCTATATGCTCCAGCTCCTGCAGCGGCCCAAATTTTGTAAGGCCCTTTGCAATTTGCGCCGAGCTTGCCCTCTGAGGGTACTTTCGTGTTACCCATAACTTCTTGGAGCACCAGGTCTCCTGAAAAGAAGTCTCGGGGTCTGAATTTCTTATTGTGCTCTCTGGCCATTTCTTATTGGTAGGCTTAGATTTTGAGGAGGACGGTCTCCCTTCGTTCCTCGACCAAGTCTAAATCTTGCGCCAATATCTCGTCGTTGTTTTTTAGAGTAAAGAGGTCAATTCTCATTATGAGGAGTCTGATTTGTAGAGAAATTACTGCCTCAGTTCCGTACATCATAGAGTACGGAGTTTCCCCCATTGATCATCGTGGTGTCGTTTGTTAGGCCCAAAGAACGTTGGGTAGATCGTCCACCCATTTCCCCTTTACTTTCTCCAGTCTTTTCTTTATGCCATCGAGTATGGTCTCGTTAGATGCTTCTGCTAATATGTTGCATTGAAGGTAGGCCAATATCGAGTTATAGAAGCTTATCCCCAATTCAACCACAAAGGTACGATATATTTTTTCATCGAATTGGGTGTCGTTATCCGATATGAGAGCCCTTGGAATTCTAAACCATGTGAAATTCTAAACCATGTGATAATATTCATCCATACGAACTTTTTTACGTTGACCTCCCTGATGTTAGCGAGAGGTTCGGCTTCCACCCACTTGGTGAAGTAGTCTCTGGCCGTGATAAGGAATTTCCTGTTATTCACGGCTTTTGGGAGAGGTCCCACAATGTCGAGGCTCCACTGAGCGAAGGGCCATGGGCTAGTGAGAGGCAAGAGCTCGCCATCTCGTTGGTGGATTAGAGATGTAAACTTCTGAAATTTCTCACACTTTGGGACATATTGCTGGGCATCCTTCTATATGTATTGCCACCAATAACCCTGTGTTATCGCTCTATGCGCTAATGACCTGCCCCTTGTGTGGTTGCCACATATGCCTTCATGAATTTCAAATAGGAGGTTCTCCACCGTACTTGGGTGCACGCAGAGGATGTACGGTCCGATGAGTGATCTTCTGTACAATTTCTCGTTAGGGGACAGCAAAAAATGAGCCACCTTCAGCGAAATCTTGTGTGCCTCTCTTTTGTCGGTTGGAAGGTACTCTGCCGTTAGAAAATCCACGATAGGGTCCATCCAGTTTGGCGACGGGTTCGCAAGAAGGACCACTTTTGGGAGGGGATCCGTATTAATGCTAGATCTTAGCACAATTTCCACAGTAATTATTCTTTTATCGCCGGAGATAGTCGTTCTGGCTAAGGAAGCGAGGGTGTTAGCGTGGCTGTTGAGTTCTCCTTTGACCTGCTTTGGTTTGAAGGCTTTAAACCATTTGATTTCCTCCCTCTCTTTTTCCAAATGCTTGGTCATTCTGTCATCTTGTGCTTTGTACACGCTCGTAAGTTGGTTGACCACCATTTGAGAGTCGTTGTACGCCTCGAGTTCGATCACATAGAGCTTTTTTGCCACTCAGAGACTGGCTAGGAGAGCTTCATACTCAGCCTCGTTGTTCAAAGTGTGGAAGTCAAGCTTCAACGATTGCTCCACTGCAATCCCTTCTGGTGAAGCCAAGACAATTCCAGCTCATGGTTTCCACGCCTCATGGGAATTTTCCTCCACTAACTCGGCAATCGGCTCGTCGACTGGCATGCTACCAAGGTTCGGTGGGGATGAATTATGTGATAAAGTCAGCCAGAACTTATGCTTTGATGGTCATTCTTGATTCGTAATTGATGTGGTGTTCCCCGAGCTCTACGACCCATCTAGAAATTCTTTCCCATTACGTCGGCCTTGCCGAGTAACGCCTTCAGAAGATATTTGGTGAACACTGTGATGGGATGGGCTTAGAAATAATGAGTCAACTTTCTCGAAGCCACGACTAGGGCATAAACCAGTTTCTCCAACGGCAAGTACCTTGTTTTCGCATCGAAAAAAGTTATGCCGACATAATAAACCGACTGATGTTGTCGATCCTCCTCTCTAACTAGTACCCAACTCACCGAATGTTGCAATACGACTAAGTAGAACGGCTAAGTAGAATTGGGGTAGAGAGGAGGGGTGGTTTGTCCAAGTATTTCTCGAGCTCCTCTAAGGCTCTGTCGGCCTCTTCCATCCATTGGAAGATGGGATTGCGCTTTAGGGCTTAGAAGAAGGGATGGCATTTATTCGAGGAGCGACTGATGAATCGGTTTAGGGCTGCGCCCATCCCTGTCAATTTTTGAACATCCTTGACCGAATTGGGCCTCTGTACGGCTTAGATTGCCTGGATTTGGTCTGGGTTTGCCTCAATACCTCTATGTGTTATGAGAAAGCCAGGGAATTTGCCGGAACCAATGTCGAAGGCACATTTTGATGCGTTCAATTTGAGCTTGTGATGTTTCAAGGTGTCAAACATTTCTTGTAGATCGGCTAGATGGTCTTCCTTCTTCTTGAATTTTACCACCATATCATCTATGTAGGCCTCCATCGTGCAGACTAGCATCCCGTTGAACATTCTGGTCACCATCTTCTGATAGGTGGCCCCCAAATTTTTTAGGCCGAAAGGCATGAATTTATAGCAATAGGTTCTCCGCGGGGTGATGAAGATTATTTTCTCTTGGTCGGGACCGAACATTGCGATCTGATGGTAGTTGCTGCGATAGCGGGTTAGAAAGCTTATTCGTGTGTCCCCGACCATTAAGTTGACGAGCTGATTGATTTTTGGGAGGGGGAAACTATCATTCGGGCAAGCTTTGTTCAGACTGGTGAAGTCCATGCACACCCGTCATTTCTCGATCTTCTTCTTTACTACCACCGTGTTCGACAGCCAGTCAGGATAATCGACTTCCCTAATAGCTTCGGCCTCTAGGAGTTTTGCGACTTCCTCGGTAACAACTTTTACATGTTGTGGGGCTGGCCTTAGGCTCTTTTATTTTAATGGTCTGAAGGTCAGGTTGACTATGAGCCGATGACAGATGAAGACGGGGTCGACTCCCGGCATTTTGTAGGGCATCAAGGCGAAGAATTCAATGTTGTCTTTCAAAAAGGTTATCATCTCGAACCTCTCCTCCTTAGCTAAAGTCAAGCCCAATAAGAAAAAATTATCAGGGTCGGCATCGTCAATAGGGACCGTCAGGAGATCTTCTACGACTTTCCCTGATGCCTCGGTACCCAAATCTTCTAAGACGGTCTGATTAGGGACTTCCACTAGTTGCACTTGCCACGTGGTCAACTTTGACTTGAGTGTGGCCACAAAGCACTCCTTTGAGGCGACTTGGTCACCATAAATCACTTTGATTCCCTCTTCAGCGGGAAACTTCATCATTTGATGATAGGTGAACGACACGGCTTTGAGTTCGTGCAACCATAACCTACCGACAATGGTATTGTATGCCGATGGAACATCCACCACTAGGAAGTCGGTCTCAATGGTGATGAAGCCGGCTCAAACGGGCACTATGACCCTTTCTAGGGGCCAAATTGGTTTTGAATTAAACCCCACTAGCAGGGTGAGCGACGGAGTCAGATCTTTCTCGCCGAGACTGAGCTTCTTGAATAGGTTGTAGTACATGACATCGGCTGTACTTTCTTGATCCACTAGGATTCTCTTCATATTGAACTCGGACAGGTTCAATGTTACTACCAACGCATCGTTGTGAGGGTGTTGGACCCGTTCCAAATCTTCTTCGGTAAATGAAATCTCAGCGCCGTTATAATCTAATCTCGGCCTTTTGCTCGATTGCACCTGCATTACTATCTGCTGATGCCGTACCTTCTGCATTTGATCCTTCAGACCGTTTCTCTCGCTATGATCCATCAGGCCGTGAATAACAACTGTTTCCCCTTTGTCCTATTCGGCTAGAGGAGCTACTATTTTGTCCTGTTGTGGGGCCCTTCTCTGGTTTGGCCCTTGATTTTTTTGTTCATTCACGAATTTCTTCAGGTGCCTTTGTCGCACTAGGTTTTCTAGGTATCTTTTGAAAGAGTGGTAGTCTTCTGTCCTGTGGCCTACCGCTTTGTGGTAGGAGCACCTCCATCGAATCCCATCCCTAACGGATGCTTGGACAGTCGTGTTTGGTATTTTAGGAGGCCACACAAAGTATGGCTTATCCCTTATGCAAGGGAGAATATGGTAGATCGGTTCTTTGAAAACTGTGTTGATCGCGATCCGAGTGTCGTTGTCTTGCCTGCCTTGACCAAAATGATCTGTTCGGCCGAAGTCCCTTTTCAACTTCTTTGAGTGGCTTTTTATTCCCCTAGTGCTCGATCTCCTGGGGCTTACTGTGCCACCATCCACATTGGCACTACCGACATCTTTCTCATTTCGAATGTACTACTCTACTTTCTACATTAGGCCTTTGATCTTCTAAGGTGACTCCATTGTTAAAGCACCTATCAACTCGCTCTCGCGTGGTAGACCAAGTCTGAATGACGCCACTGTCAACTCCTCACTGCAGTAACCGATTTCGTTGTAGGTCTCCTAGTACGTTCTAGTATAGGTGCACACGATCTCCTTCTTCCCCCTTCTTAGGGACAACAGTGCATTGATATCCTTTAGGATCTTTATGCATGTGACGAAGCGGGCATCAAAGGCTGCAGCCAACTCATCCCAGCTGTCAATAGATGCCGCTGGGATCCTGTCGAACCACTTTAGTTCGGTTTCTCCAAGGTTGGAAGGGAAGATCTTATACATGAGTGAGTCGTTCCCGCTCTATAGCGTCATCACCTGTCTGTAGTGGCTAATACGGGAGTTCGGGTCCATCTTTCCATCGTAAGAAGTAAATTTAGAGAGGAAAAAGCCTTTCGGAGGCATAAAGGACTCGATTCTATCAGAGAAGGATGTGGTTAGATATTTACCCTTAGAGAGGCTCGGCATTACCGCAGGGGAGCTCGACACAGGGGTCGTATTGCTGGGCCGTGGTATCTGTTTCCTCCGCTCTCTCCTCTGGTTGTTTGGCTTTGGTGCTTGACATATTGGCATTGTGGAGTAATGACTTTGCTCTGTCCCTCCCTCTTTATCGTCGCGTCTCTCGAAATTGTTTGGCGACTTTGTTGTCCTTCTCCTTCTCGTGATAATATCTCTTAGATCAGGGCTGCGTTGGGATAAACATGTATCGCTCCTCCAGTCGGTATCCCAATGGTCAGTGCTTTCGGTTAGAGGGATATAGCTGCTTCGTGTACGGGTCCAGATGCCCGCACGATTGCTTTCCCTACGCTGCCCGCCTCCTCCAGAGCCGGAGTGAGGCTTCTTCTCGCAGGGGGAGGTGGTTCCTTCTTGTGCGATCTAGAACCGCGCTTGCTCGTCGTTTTAATGCCTCTAGAGTCTTTTTTTGACTCCTTGCCTCTAGGGTGACCCTTAACTGAGCGATCTCTTCTCGCATGGTGTTGAACGTGGCTTCTTTGTCGAGATCGTCTATCAGTCGCCTAGGAGTTTGGTATATGGGCTTCTTGCCCTATTGTTTCTCAGATCTTCTTGGGGTGAGTTTGTCGATGATGCTAAGCTCTCTACCCGATCGATCATCACCTCCTCCCGAACTCGTCTTGGAAGGGGACACCATGGACAGTGGTTAGACTTATTCGGTGATCTTTCCACAGACGGTGCCAAATGTACGGGAGTGTATCCGTAGGGTATGAATGATTGGTTTAGATCTTTTATCGGGCTCGTTCTAAGTCTTTTATGATAGACCTGCAAGAGAGTAAACGTGACCTACCCGGCGAGGTTCTTGTTGGAAGCCCCCTCCAATGATTAAGCCAATTTTGAAATGTCTCAACTAACCGGGAAAAAAGAGAAAACAAGAGAAACCAGAGGGGAGAGGGAGCATTCAAGAAATTAGGATTTTGGGTCGATATTGCGTACCACTTTAAGTGGTCGGAGAGTGGTTTATATAGGTCGACTTTTAGGATAAATCGACATGTGATTTTTATCCAGACCAACTGTTAGTTTTATATTTGACAAGTGCGGCGTCTGCGCCGAATTTTGGGGCAAGACACGCTACTAATGTGTTAGGATATGTGCAGAGTATTAATGACGCATTAATGGCGATATCTTTGACCAATTAGGAGCTCGGTCGCTTCATCAGGCTTGGCTCCTTAGGTCTCGGCCCACTGGTTCCGACCCATAGTGAGATTAGCATACCCGGATCCGACCCACAGTGGGATCAATCGGCTTCAAATTTTTTTTTTTGATGAGAATGTCTGATACTTTATCTCGATTAATCCTTAGACTACATGTTTAGTTGCGATTTTAAAAATAATAGTGTTAATCATTGTTGTAGTATTAGTTGTGGGGTGGTGGTGGTGACAATGGTGAGAATGAGTGTGATGACAACAGTGGCGGTGAGAGTGGTGGTGAGATGGTAATAAATCTAATGATTAGGGATGATAATTTTTTTTGCCCTGTCCCGCATGGCCCCACCATGATTTTTTTGGATTTTTTCTGTCCCGGATAACATGTGGGGCGAGAATGATATTTGCTTCACCCGTCCCGATTTTTTCAGTCACGCTTTCAATTACATAAAATAAATATATTTTTATATATAAATACATAGATAAAATTTATTTTTTAAAAACATAATAAGACTAAAACATAAAAGTATTATATTTATTTCTCATTTTTATATTTATTTCTTATGTTTTATAGTTTTACTAGTGTATGGCTCGTGCTTCAATGCACTGTCAACATAATTTAATTTAATTTTAATTAAAATAAATTATATTTTAACATTTTTAATTTGTGCCTAAAGATATTATCAACACAATCAAAAT
>JAUTBS010195254.1:0-19180 GCA_032361285.1 Aequorea victoria | reverse complement strand
AGGTTTTCAAGCTACCTGTAAAGCTTTGACACTAGTGGAATCCTCAAGTGTGATCTTGAGAGAGTGGACGTAGGCCGGGATTTGGCCGAACCACTATACTTCTTGGTGTTGTGGTTTGCTTTCTCTTTTCCCTTATCTTGTTTACTTTCCTTGCACTTTAATTATTTATTTTTCCGCTGCTTTATTAATTGTTAACTAAGTGCTAAAGGAAGAAATCAAAAAAAGACCATTAGGTATATTAGTTGCCATACAACCTATTCACCCCCCCCCCTCTAGGTTGAACCTTCAGACCAACACTCAAGATGGTAGTAGTGTGGCACAAATGATGTATTTTCAACATTCAACCAAAATGAAGAAAAATGAGGCTATCTAACAAATTAAGTATGCTTCTCGAAGAATAGAGAATATATAGACTGACACTCTTTAAGAAAGATATGTTCAAAACTTACACAGGGTAACAGTCTCCACTAGTGTTCATCTAAATTTTTTTTAATTATCTCTACTTTTTCAACTGAGAATTTAATCATGCATCCAAACGTGAAATGTGATAATAACCGAGTATTTTTACATAGAAATTAGGTAAACAGAAGCAGTTAGTGTAAAGAATTATGCTGTCAAACATTAAAAAAAATGTTAACAATTTTTATTTGAGCTCAATGACATCACACCTTTTTGTTTTATTTTTATTTATTTATTATTATTATTATTTTAACGATACGTGGTTAATCTAAACTTATCCCCAAACTTGGAAAGCCAGTGTCCTAATGGCACGCAAAAAGAACTATGCGAGTCGGGAAGAATAATAAAGTCGTCCCAAATGTTATGCCACAAAATCTGTGAAATGAAACAGAACAACCTCAAACCAAACCAACAGACATACAGGAATAGGATATATAAAAGCACGAATTAAACACTGATATTATATGAGTGAAAATAAAAAATAAATAAATAAAAACAGAGCGGTGCAAATGCACGTACAATGCTACTAGAAAGAAAGAAAATAAAAATAAAATAAATAATAAAAAAGAATACAAGAAATGACTCGTGCAGCAATAAAAGTAACTAGACTAAGCTTAGGGTGCACCACTGCCTGGATGGTGGCTACGTCGGGGTGGTGGCTCAATGTGATGGGCGGCGAGCAGCGCCCTCAGCATCTCGTGCTGATCCTCCACATCCTGTGTGTACTAACCAACAAAGCGTGCTCGCTCCTCCTCCGCTTTAGTAAGCCTCTCGTCAATGAGGGTGAGCTGCCCGGTGAGAGCTTGGTCCTCGGTGTAGGACATGATCCATGGTGGGAGTGCTGGTGATGAACCGGGCTCGGGGCCGCCGCCCGGTGGGGGTGCATCATCGTCGTCGTCGTCATCGCTTGACTCCTTGGCCACCCCTCTTCTCCCCTGAAGGCGTAGTAAATTGTGGGTGCTCTTAGACCACTGGGAAAAAGAGTACGTGCTAGCCACCTCCTCAGGAATATCAGAACTGGTATGATAGAGGAATGAGATAGCGTAAGGCATGGAACAATCAAGTTCACAAAAGGTAGTGATCGAGTGCCACGAGGCCTAAGCATAAAGCGGCGCATCTCTTCAAGGATAAGAGTGGGAATAGAGACTCTCATGCCAGAATGCAAGGCATATAACGCCTGAAGGAACGTGCTCCGACGCTCATCTTTATGGCTCGTGGAAAAAATATTGGTCCAGAGGACCACATCCACAAACCATAATGAGGGGTCTAAATCTCCTCGTCGAGTAAAAATACATCTGATTGTCACCTCGATCAGAGGTGATAGCCTGAATCATGGTACCCGGGGTGACATCGGCCGGAAAAGGTGGATAGGAAGAATCCATGAGGGGGATGCCGAGAACGGTAGCCATATTCTTGCGACTGATGGATACAGCTCGACCATCGATGGTAAATTGGACAACGTTGCAGTCACCCGCATTGACATGAATATTTTTGTAAAAAAGATGAACGATGCGGGGATATGGTGGTGGGAATGGACCAAAAAGGGCGGTAAGGGATCGTTCTTCAAATAAAGTGATCCCTTACTGAGCAATGTCATCAGTGGCTAGAGGACCTTTAGCTGGAAAAGCGGTCATAAGATGCAATTTTCTCGTGGCCCATGCATCAAATGGGTTCGAGATAGGTGGTGTAGGATCGGAAGATGAAGTGGTTCGACTTCGTTTAGAAGTCACGGTGCGACACCGGGAACACATTTGAATAAAGGAAGAGAAAGAGAGGGTAAAAAAAAAGAGAGGGAAACTCACTGAAAAATTCAAATGTCACCGGAAAACTCACCAAAAAATTTGAAGCTCGCCAAAAAACTCACCGTAAAATTTGAATGTCGCCGAAAAACTCAAACGGAAAACTCGAAGTTTTTCAGAAAACTCGAACGAAAAACTCAAACGAAAAAAACGAAGCTCGCCGAAAAAGATGAAAATGGCCGGAGAAGATGAAGCGATAGAGAAAGATTGTGGGAAGAGAGAGAGAGTATGGAGGATAGGGAGAGGATAAGTTGGGAGGAGAAAAGAAAAATTGGAGAAAAAGAAGGGATATGGAGAAAGAAATAGGGAGAGATTCAGGAGGAAACAAAGAGCCTTCTGTTTTTATTTTTCGAATTTTGAATATGTCCAGACGTAAGTGGTGAGCGTCCGGACATTTTAAGACAGAAGGTTTTGCACGCTAATAATGTCTGGACGTAAGTGATGACCGTCTGAACGTTTTAAGGCAGAAGGTTCAATGTGTAGAAACCTCTGGACATTTGGGATTAGGGTTCGGACGTGGAACGACATAAATTTCGCTAAGGTACAACGTCCAGACGTAAATGGTGAACGTCCGAACGTGGAACTCCAGTAGGTAACCTACATGAAAACGTCCAGACACTGCCTTCAACCCCCGTCCCCCCCCCCCCCTTCTGTTTCTTTTTATTATTATTATTATTATTATTATTATTATTTTTATTATTATTATTATTATTATTATTATTTTGACTTGACATTAAAATACAAAATTGGGTTTTCTCCCAAGAAGTGCTAAATTTACCGTCTTCAGCCAGACGTCCGCAACGTTCAAAGAGTCAAATAAATCGGATCCGTCAAGTCGATGTACTCGATTACTTCCTTATCACTAACACCGGCTACATACGGCTTCAGTCTTTGGCCATTAACTTTAAGAAAATTTTCCATCTTTGGATTCTTAATCTCAATTGCACCGTAGAAAAAAATCTGTGTGACGATGAATGGTCCCTCCCATCGGGAGCGGAGCTTACCAGGAAAGAGATGTAATTTTGAGTTGAAAAGCCACACTCGTTGATTCAGCTCAAAGGACTTATGAGATATGTGCTTATCGTGGAATGCCTTAGTCCGAGCCTTATAAATTAACGAGCTCTCATATACATCATTGCGCATCTCCTCCAACTCATTGAGCTAAAGTTTTCGGTGAGACCCAGAGGCTACCATATCAAAGTTAAATTTTCTAATGGCCTAAAGAGCCTTGTGTTCTAGCTCAACTAGCAGGTGGCACGCTCGTTCGAACACCAATCGGTATGGGGACATGCCAATGGGAGTCTTGTAGGCCGTTCGGTATGCCCACAATGCATCATTTAGTCTTAATGACCAATCCTTATGGTCTGATCGGACTGCCTTCTCTAAGATGCATTTGATTTCCTTATTAGACACTTCTACTTGATCACTGGTCTGAGGATGGTAAGGAGTGGCTACCTTATGAGAAATGGAGTACTTAAGGACTAGTGTGTCGAAGTAACTATTATAAAAGTGGGTCCCTTCGTCACTAATAATGGCACGCGGAAAGCCAAACTGACTAAAAATATTACTCTGCAGAAACTTGACCACCATCTGGTGCTCATTAGTCTTTGTTGCCACCGTTTCTACCCATTTTGAAATATAATCAACCACCACGAGAATATAGATACAACCAAAAGAATAATGGAAGGGACCCATGAAATCAATGCCCCATACATCGAATATCTCTATAATCAGTATGGGTGTGAGGGGCATCATATCATGGCATGACACATTCCCTGTCTGCTAACATCGTAAACAGGTTTTACAGAAACTATGTGCGTCTTTAAAGAGTGTCGGCGAGTAAAAACCACTCTGTAAGACTTTTACAACTGTCTTCTTTCTACTAAAATGGCCACCACAGTCTAGAGTAGGGCAAACCGTTAATATGCGCTGGTGTTTACTCTCGAAACACATCGCCGAATGATCTGATCAGAACAGTTCTGGGTCTTTCCAAAAATAAGATTTTACCTGCGAGAAGAATCGATCCCGGTCTTGCTTAGACCAATGAGACAGGATCTATCCTACCGCAAGGTAATTCATAATGTTAGCAAACCAGGGAGGGTGGGCTTGTGTGACCGCAAGAAGTTGCTCGTAAGCCACAGAATTTTCAGATCCTTTTTTGTCTCTAATTTCAAGATCAAGTTCTTGTAACAGAAGGATCCACCTAATCAACCTAGGCTTTGTGTCTTTCCTGGCAAGTAAATGTCGCAAAACTGCATGATCAAAAAACACAATAACCTTAGATCCTAGCAAGTAAGATCGAAACTTGTGTAATGCAAATACTACTGCTAGCAACTCTTTTTCAGTAATGGTGTAGTTCAATTGGGTATCAGAAAAGGTTTTACTAGCATAGTAGATGGCATGCGGGACTCTATTCACTTGTTGTCCCAATATCGCACCGACTGCATAATCGGACGCACCACATATAATCTCAAAAGAAAGGGACCAATCGGGTGATTGCATAATCGGGGCAGACGATAAAGCATCACAGAGCTTTGTAAAAGCATCCATGCAAGACTTGTTGAAGATAAAAGGTGCGTCCTTGGCTAGAAGATCGCATAATGGTTTTGAAATCTTACTAAAGTCCTTTATGAATCACCGGTAGAACTCGGCGTGCCCCAAAAATGACCGAACCTGTTTGACAGTAGAGGGTGGTGAAAGTTTAAAAATGAGGTCAACTTTTGCTTTATCAACTTTAATTTCCCTCTTAGACACAATATGACCTAGGAATATTTTCTCTTGAACCATGAAATGACTCTTTTCCCAACTCAAAACAAGGTTTGTCTCCCGACATCGTTGAAGTACTTTAACAAGGTTTTAGAGACAAACCTCAAATTTCATCCCAAATACCAAGAAGTCATCCATGAAAACTTCGAGGAACTTTTTCACCATGTCAGAGAAAATAAACATCATGCACCATTGAAAAGTCATCGGTGCATTGCACAACCCGAATGGCATACGCCAGTAGGCAAAAGTGCCAAACGGACATGTGAAAGTGGTTTTCTCTTGGTCGTTCGGGTGGATAGACACTTGATTATAACCTGAATAGCCATCCAGGAAATAATAAAAACCTTGGCCTGCCAACCGTTCTAGGATTTGATCAATAAAGTGTAAGGAAAATGATCATTTTGAGTCATGGTATTTAATTTACGGTAGTCGATACACACGAGCCAACCAGTTGTTGTGCGTGTGGGGAACAACTCGCCCTGGTCATTTTTCACAACGGTGATACCAGACTTCTTTGGCACCAATTGGGTTGGTTAACCCACTTGCTATCAGAGATGGGGTATATGATACCCGCATCTAGCAGTTTGACCACCTCCTTTATAACTAGCTCTTTCATGTTTGGATTAAGCTTTCTTTATATTTCACGAGAGAGCTTAGCATTGTCTTCGCAGTAAATGCGATGCATGAAAATAGAGGGGTCAATACCTTTAAGATCCGCCACAGACCATCCTATGGCACCCTTATGTTCTTTCAAAATGGTAAGTAACTGACTCTCATAATCAGACGATAAGTCAAAAGCTATAATCACTGGACGGGTGTCCTCAGGTCCAAGAAACACATACTTGAGTGACGCTGACAAGGGTTTCATCTCAAGTTTAGGGGGAGCCTCTAAAGATGGGAGGGCCGGTGCACTTGCCAAAGGAGGCAATGGTTCAGTTTTGGCTTTCCAAGGAGGCCAATCCGCAAGGGGTGGAGAATTTAACAATGAATTCACCTCCTCTACAGATTGGTCTATATCAAAAGTTTCATAGCCAAAATGAGCTAAACAGGCTTCCAAAGGGTCATTGGCTAGAATGTATGGAGCTGCCTCCTCATCTAAACCATAAATCAAATTTAATTGCAAAGCAATTGTCTTCCTCCTTTAGGGGTTGTTGAGGGGTATTGAAAACATTCAACCTTATCTTCATGTTGTCGAAGAGACATCCATAACCCCTGTCCTACAATTAATGCAAGCATTAGCCGTGGCTAAGAAAGTTCGGCCAAGAATCATAGGGGTTTGTCTCTTAATACTCCGCATCGGTTCCATGTCAAGGACTATAAAATCCACAAGAAAGAAAAATTTGTCCACCTTGACAAGGACATCCTTAATGATTCCACGGGGCACCTTAACTGATCAATCAACTAACTGTAAGGTGATCGTGGTAGGTTTTAGCTCTCCAAGCCCAAACTTCTCATAGATCGAATATGGTAGCAAGTTAACACTAGCCCCAATATCGAGAAGTGCCCCATCTATAGAATGATTTCCTATGACATAAGGAATGGTAAGAGTACCGGGGTCTTCCATTTTAGATGGCATCGGGCACTAGAGGATGGAACTCACTTGTTCAGTGAGTAAGATCTTCTTCGACACCTGAGTTTGGGACTTGCGCTTTTGTGTGCACAAGTCCTTTAGGAATTTTGCGTACGAAGGGACTTGCTTAATGGCGTCGAGGAGTGGAAGATTGATTTTCACTTGCTTAAACAAGTCTAACATTTCATCCATAAATGCTCCTTTCTTTTAGAAAAGAGATGGTGCATCAAGGCAAGTAGGAAAAGGGGCTTTTGGTGTGTATGATGGAAGCCCGTTCGGTCCAGATGGACCATGCAACTCGGGAGGGGTGTCCTCCTTAGACGGTGATGCATTATCAACCCCAAAATTCTTGGGGTTGCTGACAGTCTCTTTGTTTTTTCTAGAACTCTCCTCAGGTCGAGTCTCAACCTCTCGCCCATTCCTAAGTGTCACCACTACTTTCGCTTGCTTATGAAAAGTATCACTAGCTTATGAACCGTCTATCCCGTATTGACCTTTAGGATTATTTATCGGTTGGCTAGGTAATTTTCCTTTCTCTCGTCGGTTCAACGCATTAGCTATTTGACCCAATTGGGTTTTTAACTTTGATATAGATTGAGAGTGTGAGTGCAACAGCTGGGTATTAGCCTCAAGCCCTTGAAGAGCTTGCAACACCTTATCCTCAAAAGCCATGTTTTGAGGAGGAGGGGGAGGAGTAGGATGTTGATAAGGCTGTTGTGCTACCGGTCGAAAAGATGTGGAATGTGACATGTTAGGATAGGATGACTAAGAAGATGGATTGAAAGAATTGTTTTAAGCTTGAGGTTTTCAAGAGAAATTTGGGTGATTTCTCCAACCCGGGTTATAGATGTTAGAATATGGATTATTTCCTGGTCTACAAAAACTCTGAGCCACATTTACTTGTTTCTGAACAAATTTAGGAAATTGTTGGGCCAAGTGACACTCACTTACAAAGTGAGCTGGGCTCGAACATAAGGCACATGCCTCCTGAAAGTTAGGAGGTTGAGATGAGATTGGTTGAGAACTCTGACCGCCGAATAATAATGTGTCTAACTTGCAGGTCAGAGCATCGAATTTGAGGGAGAGATCAGTAGAGTGATGAACCTCATATAACCCCCCCTGCCTAGTTGCACTAGTCGACGTATTCTTTCGACCTCGAGAAGAGGAGGCGTGGTGTTGTGAATTCTCATTAAGATTCTCAAATAGATCCCATGCCTCATTCTCACTTTTTAATATGAAAGTCACACCATAAGAGGCATCAATCATTTGACGGTTTCAAGCAGACAACTCGTCATAAAAGTATTGAACTAGTTGCCATCTAGGAACAGCGTGGTGCAGACATTTTCTGATTAGATCTTTCAATCTCTCACATGTCTCAAAGAATTGCTCACCATCAATCTGTGCAAAAGACGTGATGGCTCGCCTAATTTGGTTTGTCTTTCCTATGCAGAAATATCTTTTTAAGAACTCATTTGGAGTTGTGCCCAAGTGAGAATCACAATTTTCTGCAATGAGTTTAGCCAATATTTAGCTTTATCCTTTAGGGAGAAAGGAAATAACCGCAATTTTAGGGCCTCATCTGAGAAGTTTTGAATTTTAACTATTGAACAAACTTTTAAGAATTCATCCAGATGTTTGTACGGGTCTTCGTCATTAAGTCCATAAAAGATGGAAGCATCTAAATCGTATTGAACTTGATTTCGTAGTGGACTGCTATGACATTAGGCACCCGTATGCATGATGGGAAAGTATAAGTTGAGGGTGTAAAATACTCCCTCAACTGTCGTGCTTGTTGGTCAACTGGAATTTGTTGGTCTTGTGGTTCCATGACTATAAGGTGTAGTGGCGTTATGCGTCTACACAGACGAGATGAAGCTCTATTGACTCTAAAAGTTTGTTTAATTTATAAGTCAAGTAAAACTAAGTCAGGGTCACAAGATCGTCTACCATGCATGCATACAACTTATATGGAAAAGAGTACAGAAAGACTAATGACTCTGATTATTTGGATGCTAACTACTTACTCGAATGGAAAAATATAACTAAAACTCACAGCGCTTGTGGAGTGGTTACCCGATTCCGTAGTGCCGCAATTTCCAGTCCTTTGCTCTTAAGAACAACTTGCAGCAGATAATCAGTGTGATAAGTTTAACTATACTACAGTGGGTAATCCTAATTACGAATAAAATTAAAATTAATTATAAAATAAATAACCGTGCTAATTGTCCCCGACAACGGTGCCAAAATTTGATCCGTCGTTTATATGACCAAAAATAATATTTAAATAATTTGAGTAAAAATAACTACTCCGTAGAATAGTGGTTAAGATCGAGTATCATTCCGCAGAGACAAATATACTAGCTATTTATTTTCTAATTAATTTCTCAATTAGTTCGAAAGAAGGATGTACAAATTAAAAAGGTTGGATTAATCTACTAAAAACAATTGAAATGAATCTCTAATTAAAAGATACCTAGGATTTTTTTGAATTCACTCTAACCTTGTAATTATAAGTTTTATATTCGTTTTAGATATTTTCAAAAGGATCATTCAGAGCATCATTATGGCTACAAGCCCTAATGATGCCATCAAGAGGATTCCGATGAATGTTAACCGGCATAAAATATCTAGATCGGCACGAGTTGTCCAGAAATAGATCATGGCACAACTCGTCCTTTCCTGACAATATTCTATCACAGTAGACATTCATTGAAGCGAGATAGAAACATTGTATAATATTTCATTATTCAAATCACGAAAGAGAATAATGAACAAAAGATAGATAATTTTAGAACCATTCTTGAACACAAGAATCATCACAAAAATATTACACAATCAATGATCTGAAAGGAAAAAACTTCTAAAATTAAATAAAAACTACATTACAAAAGTTAGGGTTTCATCAAAATCCTAGATAAAGGACCTAGCCGCTCATCGACGGGAAGGATGAAGTCAATCTAGATGAGAGCGCCATTGAACTCTTCTTCTTCTCCGTCTCCATTGTGCTACCAGCCATCCTCTTGCTCCCCTCAGTTTCTGTGTACCCTAGTTGTGTTTTTAACTCTCCCTTATATATCCCCCAATCACACGCACGATGTGAATTAAATTGAATTCAATAATTTTCGCAGAACGTTCGGACATTGGTGAGTCACGTTCGGACATTTTTGTCCAGTAGCTATTCTTCGCTCGAACGCCCGGATGTAGGTGATGAGCGTCCGAACGTTTTTGTTTAGTAGCTATTTTTTGCTCGAACGTCCGGACGTAGGTGATGAGCGTCCCGACATTTTTGTCCAGTAGTTATTCTTTCTTCAGAATGTCCGGACGGTTAGGAGCAATGTCCGGACATTTTTGTGCAGTTTGCATCTCGAACCCCTTTTTCAATATTTTTTGCTTTTTAGCCCATTTTTGTTGTTTGATTTGTTGTACCTATTGCTGCACAGAAACACTACTAACACAAATATTATATTAACGATTCAAGGACATAGAATATACATTGAAAGGCTTAAAAGTGCTCTTTTAAGCTCAGATCAGACTTGTTTGAGATGTTTAAAAAATTTTATTTTTTAGAGGTTTACTGCATTAAGGGGGAAAAAAAAAGTTTTAGAATGTCTAAAAACTAGATTTCTAAGATTATTTAGAGTAGTTTTTTATATATTTTTTTTTATTTTCGAAATAATTTTTTTGGAAGAAGTTTTAGAGTAGTTTTTTATTGAGAGTGTTATAGTTATTTTATTAAAAAAGAAAGTAGCTTATTTGGAAGAAGAAAATATTAGGTGATTTTTTCAAGACGCCAAACAATACAGCTTTAAAGTTGACTTTTTAGGGGAAAAAAGTTAGTTGTCTTTTACTTATTTATTTATTTTTTATCCCAAATAGGAGCTTATTAATTTTAAAAATTCAAACCTCAAATTCATATTTCTTATATAAAAGGACAATGAGAAGTTCCTTAAGTCGTTAATTTTAAGGTCCTAAAATTAGTTGAGGTGCGCGTAAGTTGACCCGAATACTCAGTTATATATAATAAAAAAAGCCCATTATGCCATGATGAGAGGGGGTCCACCTCCTTAATGAAAAATTTGTTAGAAAAATTAATTAATTTAATCAAAAATTAGATTCTGTTTTGGTTAAAAGAAAATAGCCGGAGCCGGAATAGATAAGCAGAGAGAAGAGGAAAACGGAGAGAAAGAAGAAGAACAGAAAAAATAAAAAATTTAATACCAAAATTACAGACACAGATCAAGGCGGGTGATGAACACTCTGTCCATAAAACAGATTCGGCCCTCGCTCTTGGTGCTTACGGATTCGGACGTCCGCCTCCCAGGAATACTTGATCTCTCTCACAGAGAAAACAGCACTACAATCTGATATGTTCGGCGAACCAGAACAGTGCTTGTTCTCTCTCTTAGCAGAAGAAGAATGCTCCAAAAATATAAATGAAATGAATTGAGAGATGAAAGCCTTTATATAGGTATTGAGATACCTGTTCGGATAATTTCGAACTGACACAAAATCGGTTCAGTTAGAACTGGTGCCTGTAGCAAAACCCGAACGGTCACGAACCGGTTCGGTTTGGTAACTACCCAGCTGAACAGTCATGAACTGGTTCGGTAAAAAAATTAATTTAAAATAAATTTGGTCCAAAAAATAAAACCCAACTTGAGGACACGCCCGTCCCAAACCCAGACCCGAACCCAGGCCCGAGCCGGTACCCAGCACGGTTCGGCTCTGCTCGGCTTGGCACGGTTCGGCTCTGGCCGGTTGGTCGGTTGACGGCAGCTCGCGCGTGCGCGCGGGTGTGTGTTTGGGTTCAGTCCTAACCCAAGCTCACACTTGGATAGATCTTCCCCCTCCAACAAGATTGGGTAACCCCAAGGGAATCTTTCCCTTAGATCAAAGTTGACTTATATATACCCACAAAAATTCACTTGAATTTTCGATGTGGGACAAGAGTATTACCATCCATTTTTTATCTTTTTAACTTCATGACTTTGGAAGTTATTTTCTCATTCAATACTTCATAATTTTTATCAGATAAATACATTAACTTAATGTACTCACGGCGGTGAACACAACCCCACCTCGACCCATCTTAACCGGTTTGTGGGTCCCACTAAAAATTGGCTCAAAGATTGTTATTAAAACTATTATTTTCGAACAATTCCTCACATGAATGAAAATGACCAAAGAAATAATGCAATAACAAGATGTAGACCTAGAGATAGTACAAAGTGGAAATCTCCTATATTAAGATAGGTGCTTTGTTGCCTTGAACCTTCCCTTATGATAAACTATCAAACTTACTGGCTAACCAGTGAACGTGATGCCTTAAACTGTTCAGCCGTTTGTATAAGTCAAGACAATAGAATGTCACACAGAATCTTTTCAGACACAATTTTAGTTCTCACGGTTGTGCTCTTTGTGGCCCTGGTTTTCATGAGTGTTTTAGAGAATTTTACCTTTTTTAAATTGCATGGAAGCAGCCCCACTTCACACTCACATAGGTTATTTCTTACTAAGAGTATCCTGCTATACTCCACTTAATTTTTCAAGTTATAAGAATCATTAAAAGCAAGCTTATCCTTAACTATTTACAGACATCACTGTTGTGTTTCATCATAGGAGTGGGAAGAAAAAAATATCTCCTCAGTGATCTTTCAGTCCCCCACAATTCAGTTATCCCTTTGAACCTAGATCTTGGGATCTCCAGTCAGCTAGGTTGGGTTGCCATTGTAGAGACCTTTACGTAGTAGGCTTCAAACCCATTCCCCTCGATGATTTGGTAACTAACTCTCTATTTAACCCTTTGGTTAGTAGATCCGCGATATTATCTTTTGACTTTACGTAGTCGATAGTGATAATTCTATTTGAGAGTAATTGTTTAATGGTATTGTGTCTACGAAGAATGTGTCGAGACTTACCGTTATACATACTATTTTGTGCCCTACCAATAGCTGATAGGCTATCACAATGTATACAAATTGCGGGCACCAATTTAAACCACATTGGAATATCTTCTAAGAAATTGTGAAGTCATTCTGCTTCTTCACCTGCTTTATCTAAATCTATAAATTCCAATTTTATTGTGGATCTTGTGATACACGTTTGTTTGGAAGATTTTCATAACACGACTGCACCCCTAGAGTAAAGACATATCCGCTAGTAGATTTTGAATCTCTAGTATCATATATTCAATTTGCATCACAGCGTCCTTCAAGTACAGCTGGATATCTTGAGTAGTGCAGTCCATAGTTTAGGGTACTTCTCAAATATTGAAGAACTCTAACTAAAGCCTTCCAGTGGTCATCCCCTGGGTTACTTGTGTATCGACTCAACTTACTCACAGAGTATGCTATATCTGGTCGTGTACAATTCATCACATACATCAAGCTGGCTATGATATGAGAATACTCTGGTTGATTTATGCTTTTACCATTATTCCTGGATAGATGAAGATTCACATCTACCGGTGTTTGAGCTAGACTGTTATCATATTTTTTGAATTTCTCAAGTATTTTCTCAATGTAATGAGACTGAGATAAAATAATTCCATCAGATATTCTAGTAATTCTAATCCCTAGTATAATATTTGCAACACCTATGTCCTTCATGTCAAATTTACTGTTTAATATGTTCTTAGTAGCTTTAATAATCAGATTATTGCTACTTATAATAAGCATATCATCAACATAGAGACAGACAATGACACACCCTCTGTCTGTTTCTTTAACATAGACACACTTATCGCATTCATTAATACAAAACTCATTTGACATCATAGCATTGTCAAATTTCTCATGCCATTGTTTTGGTGCTTGATTGAAACCCTATAATGATTTAACAAGATTACATACCTTTGTCTCTTGCCCTGAAACATCAAAACCCTCTGGTTGTTCCATGTATATTTTTTCATCCAGTTTACCATTTAAGAATGTTGTCTTAACATCCATCTGGTGTATCTCCAGATTGTATACTTGATCTGAGCTTAAATGAACACATTTAAGCCCTTTAAAGTATGTTTTATATCCTCATTTTATCTTTCTAATAAAGATTTTGGTTGTGTTTTGTGTGCAGGAGTGGACAGTCAGACCTGTGGCGAGAATGACCTAAAAAGCAAAAAATAGTGCAGAAAAGCGAACAAATTACAATCTGCCCATTAATGTCCGGACACAAATCCGTATGTCCGGACGCTTTGAAGCAAGGATGCTAGTATGCTACTGGAGAAAAGTGTCCGGATGCAATTTTCTAATGTCCGGACGCAAAATGAGGAATAAACGAAAATTGGTCTCGGGCAATTTTCGTCCGGATGCAAGGCCCGAGCGTCTGGACGCTCGTCGGCATTTCATATTTTTAAGTTTTGTGTTTCGCGAGTTTTTGGGGGACGAGGTATAAAATGGAACATATTTTTAGTTCCTAGGGTTCCAAGAAGACGAGGAAAACGTCCTATGGTGGCTAGGGTTCAAGGAACAAGGAAGAAGAAGATGCAAATAGATCGTCTATCCGGATCGTCGACGTCGTCCTCGACCATGAGCGGCTAACCTCTTCCTGCCTAGGGTTTGGATGAAACCCTAGTCGAGTAACTATTATTCTTGCTTGTTGATTTACTATTCATGTATTTGATTCAATATTTTTGTATAACTCGAGCTTTTGATTCTTAATCAAATGGATTTAACTTTATGATTTCATTTTCGTCGTTGCTTTCTGTGATTGTGATGACGAGGTTATGCAAATGTTTTCTTTGAATTATGATTGGGACGTGTGATAGGTTATGCTAAGATGAGACAGATCGTGCCATTAGAGATGATCTGTGCTACTGAAAGATAACTTATGCCGGGTTGCTTTCATATTAACCCTCTTGTCGATCCTGTTGCGACTTATAGTCAAAACGAATCTTTGTTGAATGAATACTTGTGTAGTATTTTAAATACATTTTTCTAATTACAAAACTAGGGTGGATTCTCAACCTAAGGCGGTTTTCTCTTTATTTAAGAACCTTTGCTTTTATTCATTTCGTAGTTAATTTAGTTAATCAAACAAAATCTCTTTTTAGTGAATTAATTTGAGAATTAATTAGAAAACAACACAACTCAGCCTTTCTGTCTCTGAGGACGATACCCGATCTTACACACTAGTCTACGGAGTAGCTCGTATTACTCGATTTTTATAAATATTATCTTTGATCACACAAATGACACAATTAAATTCTGGCGCCGTTGCCGGGGACAATAAGCACGGTTGTTTGTTTAATGATTAATTTTCTTTTTAATTCTTAGTTAGATTCTTTTTAATTTATTTTTCTGTTACTTTTTGCTTATAGGTTGCTTGGTGATTGGAGAAGGTCCAGTGCGGTAACTTACTTCACATCAAAGCGCTGTGAGTTTGTTTTCATTTGTTTTTATTTTTATCCTGTGGTAGGGTGTCTATAGTTAAGTATATTGGGCGTTGTGTTTGTGCATGCATAGTCATAGGTCTTGCTACCCAAAATTAATTCCCATTAACTTAGAACTTGAATAGACCTGTAAGACCAATCGAGTTCTCTCCCATTGTCGTAGACTTGATCATTTGAGTCATATCGAAGACATGGATCCTCAAGAGCCACAAGCTAGGCAATTGAGAGAGTATTTTACACCTTCGACATACACGTCCCCGACTTGCATTAGGCTGCCAGATGTGGTAGCCGCTTATTATGAAATTAAGTCTAACACTATACAAATGCTTCCATCCTTTTATGGACTTAATAATGAGGACCTCTACCGCCATTTGGATGAATTTCTTGAAGTGTGTTCAACTGTTAAAATCCAACACTTCACATATGACGCCCTAAGATTGCGGCTCTTTCCATTTTCCCTCAAAGATAAAGTCAAATATTGGCTCAATTCTTTGACGGGAATTGCAATTACAACGTGGGTTCAACTGCAATAGGAATTCCTTAAAAAGTACTTTTCCATTGGAAAAACCAACCAAGTACGGCGAGCCATCACTAATTTTTCACAAATTGATGGCGAGCAATTTCATGAAACTTGGGAAAGGCTTAAAGACCTTATCAGAAAGTGTCCCATCATGTTGTGCCTAAATGGCAACTTGTGCAGTGTTTTTATGACGGCTTGTCATCTCAACACCGACACATGATAGATGCCTCATGTGGGGGGACTTTCATGATGAAGAATGAAGATGAGGCATGGGCACTCTTTGAAAACTTGAGTGAGAATTCTCAGCACTATGCCTCCGCTTCTCGAGGTGAGAAGAGCATGTTGATTAATGCCCCCAAGCAAGGTGGCTTGTATGAGATTGGTCATTCTACTGACCTTTCTCTTAAAATTGATGCATTAACTCAAAAAATTGATAATCTGCTCTCTGTAGAGAAATTCTTTCATCCTCATCATTCTCAGCCTCCTATTTATAAGGAGGCATGTTCTTTGTGCACGAGCCCAGCTCACTCAGTGAGTGAGTGTCATTTAGCGTCTCAGTTTCCTAATTTTGGATCGACCCACACACACGGTTCATGCTTGAGTCGACACCATGACCACTTGGGTCGACTCAATCGTCCGCCTACATAAACTATAGAGGCTAGAAAACCCCCTCAGCCGACACCATCCACCTTTGGGTCGACTCAGGCCACCGCCTGTTAAACAACCGAGAGCTAAACTCTCTTGGGTCGACACCCCCGACACTAAGGGTCGACTCACACCTCTTATAGAGAAAGGGACATAGGTAAAGACCACCTGAGTCGCCACTCACACAACTTGGGTCGACTCAAACACTAGCTTGTCAAAACAATCGAGAGCTTAAGAGCTCGTGAGTCGACACACCAACCCTTGTGTTGACTCAACCACCAGCCTGTGTAAACTACAGATACTGGAACAATCGTGAGTCGACACCCATCCTCCCATGGTCGACTCACACACCGGAAAACCACTATGCTATGTTTTTGTTTCAGATCTGTTCTAAGGCCTCATTTGGGGTGAAAAACCTAGTTTATGGGCCACCACCCATGACTAAAACCACATCTCTACCTTTCTCCATCTTTTCCCTCAACATCCATAACATCCAACACACCCGAAATCCTCCTACAAGGATTTCTACCGAGATTTATAAAGAAAAATTTAGATTTTCCCAACAACACACTCAACCATGGATACATACTGAAACCCACCCAAAACTTAGTCTATGGCCAAGAAAAGGCTAAAGACTAAAGGGTCTAGGTCCCAAGCTCCGATTACAGGAACTATACCATGAAAAACACAACGAGAGTTCAAAGATACAGTTTCTTACCTCCGAACTTCAAGAACAACTTTAATGGCGAACCTCTCCTCTTCTCTTTTTTTTTCTTCGTCCCTTCTGTAAATGGAGGGAACACTCGACGCTGCTCCAGCTGCAGCTCTCCCAAGCTTCTACGAGCTCGAATGCTCTATCCTTTCTCACAATCTTTCCCTTCTTCTTTCTTCTTTCGGATTGCCCTTTCTCTCTCTCTCTCTCTCTCTCTCTCTCTCGTTTCTCTTCTTCCTTTCTGCTTCTACACAATGCACAAGGCTTTGGAAAGTACACTAGAGACCACTGCTATCCGTCACTTCTCAGCCCCCAACTCCCTAAGCATGCCAGGCCATCACATCACATTCATTTTAATTACATAAGGCTTCTTCTTCTTTCAACTATTTGTAAAAATTTTAATTCTCATTCTTTTAATTCATGCATTTGATCCCTCTTTACTTCTTTGTTTTCATTAGTTACATCACCAATCTCAATCACAACCCAAACATGGCCTCACCTTGGCCCTAAACCGGGTTAATTATATTTTATTATTTAATTGATAATTAGAGGGATGTTACACATGTATTTCTGAAATGAAAATTTATTTAGTATATTCACGCTTTTCTGTCATTTTGTTTAGTATATTCACGCTTTTTTGTTTAAGCAAATGCGACATTATACCGACAATGAGACATTTAAAATGTCACATTTCAAATGACACAAAAGCATGAATATTACTTAAACAAAATGAGGTTTGTCAATGAGAGACATGTATTTCAAAATGAGGCTTGTCAATGAGAGACATGTATTCTGAAAATGTCCCATTAACTGTAAAATATATCGTTTCACTTTATATTCGAAATGTCTCATTTATGATTGAAATGTCTCATTTCGTCAACATTTGAAATGTATCAGTTTTTGCAATAAATGTTCCATTTGCTGAAACGAAAATAGTGAATATTACTTCAAGTAATATCGATGCGACGATCCCGCATTCTTTCACCGCACCAAGATCCTTGCATCCGTCGACTACTCTGTCACTGCCAGGTTAGGCCTGTGTATCGTCATCGCCGGCGCCCACCAGAACTCGGGCGAGTCCAGGCTGAACCTGTTACAAAGGAACCTGGCTGATCGTCTCCCCGGATGCGATCTTGCAGATCGTCTCCAATCCGGTGGATGTGTTGACCTGCGTTGCATGGAAGCTTCATCTTTTGACAAAAGAGGAAGATGAACGTATGGTTTCAGGGGATCAAAAAAGTAACATATAGAGTTAACAGAGAACAGTAAAACTGATTTCCCTTCTTCATATCACGGTTTCATTCCCACATCCTGAATGAATAACTGATTTTCTTTCTTCATGAATCAGTTCCTCTAATATCGAGATTCCTAAATCAGTTACCTATATTATGGGCAATAAGTCAATTTTCTATATATATATATATATATATAAAACTAATATGTAAATTAGTTTCCTATATCCATTAAGGATAATTTTGGTAATTAAATTTATAAATTTAATTAATAGGACTTATTGGGATAATTAACTTATTACTAGGACCTATCCATATATAAGTTCTCTAAATAGGACCTTAGAGTAATTAACCCATGTTTCATTACAATTGTTGTATATAAAATTGTAAAAAAAAATAATTAAGTAAATAAATTATATCATTATAGGTCAAGTACATCCCAACTAGATTAGCATCTACAAGCCTACCAATCATTTGCATTGGTCTCCACTTTAATTATTGAACCAATCTTAAATTAAATAAATAAATACAATTAAAAATTATTTATTCGCCAGAACTTTCAGAATCGGACAATTTTTCAGAAAAACTCGATGAGATTTCTTCAAGTCTTGTTGTAGTCTTTAGATTATTCTTAATATTGTTGTGGAGATGATGCATATAAGTTGTCTCGGTCTATCATCAACGCCTCTACAATTTTCGCCTTTAAGTTACACCTGTAGTCGCTAATAACTCTTCCACCTGTACTAAAAGCTGACTTAAAAATAACTGTATACACCGAAACGGTTAGTATATCACGGGTAATAGCAGATAAAACAAGAAATAGCGAGACATGTTATTTCTAATAATTTAAAATGTCGAAGTCATTTTCGGCGTTCTCCTCAAAAAAAGAAAAATAATATTATAGTTCTGAGGTAGAACTACCTTGACTTTCTCAAAGTCTTCTATGTTTTAATTGTGAAAAAAATTAAAAAATTCACGACATCGAGATGAGGTACTCGTATCAGGTGTTTGTGTTATACTTGGTAATATTTATTATTTATATTCTTCAAATAATTGCCTAAGTATGTTTAATATACATTCTAATTGACTTT
>JAUTBS010195144.1:0-11793 GCA_032361285.1 Aequorea victoria | reverse complement strand
TATATTATTGTTGTTTATTTCCAGGTTAATTAGAGACGGTTGAACCGTCTGGTTATCCGAAAAACAGAGGAAATTCTGTCAAAATTTTTTAAAAATTCTATACTTGGATTGTTGCTTAGAAACTATTCTTTTCTTTAATTTTTTTAATTGCATTAAAAATAGTTCACACATATGTGTTTTCATCTTTTAAATGGAAAGTGCCTTTAGGCACGGGCAATTCGCTAGTATATATATATTGCTTGCTCACCTTATATTGTTTAAATAGTTTTTAAATAATTTTTTTTAAAAGATCCTATTCACCCCCCCCTCCCCTCTACGGTCACTCTTTAAATAACAGAAGGTTGATTAAGGACCATCCAAAAGATTAAATTACTGGTGAGATAACCAAAGGGGTAACCAATCGTTCTCTTGGTAGATATATATGTAATAACTTGGTATTCATATCTCAAACTGAACCCAAAAATAGTCAAGAAATCAAAAATAATAAATAATGGATAAATGTCATGCAAGAGGAATTAAGTCAATTTGAAAGAAACAAAGTACGGACACTAGTGCCTAGACCTAGAGATAATACAATCATAGAAATAAAATGAGTTCTTAAAAATAAGAATGATGAATCGGAAAATATAGTTAGAAACAAAGCTAGACTTGTAACCCAAGATTATAATCAAGAGGAAAGTATAGATTATGAAAAAACGTATGCTCTCGTAACTAGGTTAGAAGCCATATGTATGTTATTAGCGTTTGCATGTCAAAAAAAGTTTACATTATTTTAAATGGACGTTAAAAGTACCTTTTTTAATGGCTATATAAATGAAGAAGTGTATGTAAAACAACCTCCTAATTTTAAAAATCATAAATATATGGATCATGTTTTTAAACTATCAAAAATACTATATAGGTTGAAACAAGCTCCTAGAACATGGTATGAAATATTAAGTGAATTATTAACACAAAATGAGTTTTCTAGAGAAAATTTAATTCAACACTTTTCATTAAACAAAAAAAAATACATACTTCTGGTACAAACTTATGTTGATGATATTATTTTTAGATATATTAATGAAATTTTGTGCAAAGAATTCGCTAAGATTATGCAGGAAGAATTTGAAATGAGCATGATGGGTGAGCTCAACTTCTTTCTTAGACTTCAAATCAAACAAACGAAGGATGAAACCTTCATAAATCAAGCCAAGTACACAAAACAACTATTAAAATGGTTTGAAATGGAAGATACAAAACTATGCACAACTCCTATGAGCACATCAACAATAATTGATAAGGACGAGAAAGATAAATCAGTTGACAGTAAAAAGTACCATGGTATGATTGGTAACCTTCTTTACTTAACTGCTAGTCATCCCAATTTTATATTTAGTGTGTATTTATGTGCTACATATCAATTCGATCCAAAAGAATCACACCTAGTTGCTATAGAAAATATCCTAAAATATCTTATAGGATCAGCAAACCTAGGCTTATGGTATCTCAAGAACACATCTCTTAAAATACTAAGTTATTCGGATGCCGACTTTGCTGATTGTAGCTTAGAACGCAAAAGTACTAGTGGATCATGTCATTTCCTAGGCAAGTCGTTAGTTTCGTGGTTTTGTAAGAAACAAAATTTAGTAGCTACCTCAACCACCAAAACTGAATACATAGCCGTAGAAAGTTGTTGCGCTCAAGTGCTCTACATGAAATAACAATTGAAAAACTTTAACTTGAAATATCATAAAATTTTAGTAAAATTTGATAATACAAGTGCTATTAGTTTAACTAAAAATCCTATTCAACATTCAAGAACTAAGCACATATAAATAAGACACCATTACATTAGAGACCATGTGCAAAAAAAAATATTTCATTGGAATTTAAAAGTACAGAATATCAACTAACGGATATATTCACCAAACCCTTACATGAAGAAAGATTTAATTATATTAAAGGTGAATTAGGTATGTTAAATACATAAAAAACTTAAACTTTTCTCATAAATCTCATTTTTGTCGCACATGGGTCGACTCAGAGATAGGTATGAGTCGACTCAGGATGCTTTGTTGGCCAAAACGTTGGACACTGATGGGTTGACTCACGAAGAAGTATGAGTCGACTCACGTTGCTTGTTCGACTTAAATGATAGACGCATTTGGGTTCTCACAAAGGACTATGAGTCGACTCAAGTAAGGAGCTTTTTGTCAAATTCCTAAAAATGCATTTGGGTCGACTCAAAGAATTTATGAGTCGACTCAGCACGTGGGTATACATATTTTTATTGTGTTATGTGGTGGTCCATTCGTTTAAAACATAGACTCTTTCGTCTATCTTTTTTTCGTGAGTTGATACCACGGTGCCTCCTTATTCTCAAAATCCCTTAATCTTCTCTTGGATTCCATCCCTCGCAACCTTAATCTCTCTGTCGCCCACTCTCGATGCCTCGCATCCCTTGCGACAAACCATAGTTCTTCGGCAGACTCTGCTTTTTCCACTTATCACTTCATCAATCCGATTCTACATGGATCCTTCTAATCTATCAACCACCTGTAAAAGGACAAGAACTGATCAAGGTAAAGCATCTGGAAAAAGAAAGAAAAGAAAAAAGGGCAAGGATCCCTCATCGGCCGTGCTTCAATGTCTGGACCAAGAGACCCAAGAAAGGTATGACAAATCCTTTAAGTCTTAACAAGTCCCTGATGGATGGTTCATCGATTTTCAATTCTTTGATATGACTGAAATGCAGTTTAGGGCTTGGTTCACAGATATGGGATGGTACAACTTTGTTACCATCAAGGAACCAGTGTACCCTGAGCTATGCAGGATAGCATATGCTCATATGAAAGTCTCTGTTGGGGATATGAGTCTATTTCAAACCAGTTGGGTAACTGGAACACCCATGGTTTTTGGAGACCAAATGGTCAATAAAATAATCAGAGCCCCAAGTGGCACACACCTGTTAGACTGCACCAAAAGCAGACACAACTACCTTGACATTCCTCTTAAGGAATTTACCACTCTGATCAATGGGAGGGACGACATAAACCCTGATAAAAAAATTTATTTCAACCTCTTGCTCCTAGAATACAGACTGCTCCACCACATGGTGAACCACATGATTTTACACCAAGAAAGGAAATTTGGGGATGTCGCCTTTATTCAATTGATGGTGATGTGGTGCATCATCCACAAAGAATTCATAGACCTTGGCCACCTAATCATCTCTGACATGTGAAAAGATGCCCAAACTAAGAAGAATATTCTACCCCATGGCATGCTTTTTATCAAAATCTTTAGATTCTGTAAAATCAACCTAAAAGATGCTCTATCCATACTTTTTCACCCCACCCTCATGTACAATAAGTCCAATTTGAAAATAATGTGACTGGTTGAGATTGAGGTCTAATGGGTCAAACAATATGCTGCTCAACACCCAAATCCATCCCAAGAACAAAATTCAACCCAACCTGTCACACCCACTCCCCGGAGAATAAATAACCTACTCGGAGTGGTGCGACACAATTTACTTAATCCATAATTACCATAATAATAAGGGATGTACTCCGCATTTCCCAAAAACACATCACAATAATCATTAAATCAATCTATGAGTTACACATATATATGCCACAAAGGGATCCACCATCCCTATATACAAAAAGATAAGCTAAACTATGAGATACTCAATCCCAACCATGTTTACAAACACGATAATCATCTGTTTAATATTGCAACCTAAAAAGAATGGAACTTATACAAAAAAGATCTTCTTCCTTAAAGGATTCACATCCTGGCACTAGTGGACCAAAAGTCTACCCCGTTCTGTAATCTACAATCACGAAGGTTATAGGAGAGTGGACTTAGCATTAAAATGAAATAAGATATAAAATGTTTCTTCCATAACGCATGTAATTGAAAAGCAACATCACGCACATAGATAAGAATAGTTTTCATGACTCTCAAACATCATACTTTGAAATACATTTATCAAAGCATCTGGATAAACTCACGCCCACGTGTTATATTTTTACAAACATTTTATATATAACATCAAACACCCAACTCACGCTTTACAGTGCCCAAATAGTCATTTAATCTCACTATCGGGAGTTCGACGGTACCGTTATCTCAAGACACAATGCACTTTCATTTGAGTGGCGAGTGTGAGGGCCACTCATTAACACTAGTGGTAAGTGTTTCTGGTCCACCACTGGACCACCGCCCAACTTAGGGGCTACAAATATAATTAGCCACCAACCGGGTAATGTCTGTCCACCACTGGACCTCCACCCAACTTTGGGACAATGCCTTTAAGGCTACTAAACACCCACACAAGGGGTAATGCCTTTAAGGCTACAACACGCCCATAAAAGGGGCCCACTCGCGATGGTTACCCGCTAAAACTTGGCACACATAAGAAAAACATCAAATACAAGATACATTTTTTATCTCATCAAGCCTATTATAAAAAAGTACCACATTTGATAAAATAAATATCAATCTCATTTGAGAAACCAACATTCTCTAACAAAACACTCATGAGATCATCACAAAACATGTTATAAAAATATTTTAAGACAACAATATTTTCTACATGTCATTTTAACAAAGCTAGCCACTCTCACATTTTACTTGAGCGCTTCACAGAAGACCTCCTCTATCACGAGGCGACGCTCTCTCTTCCACGGTTACACCTCCAGGACCTAGATTACATAATAATACATGAATAAGAATCAACTTATGCTTCATATGATTCCTACAATCCTACATCTTGACCCTATGGACTTACAAGATTCTTAGTTTCTCTTGGAACATCATCTACCCTTAATTTTTAAAGATTTCCAACCCTACCATGCTTGGTAAATTCAATTTAAGAGATTAAACCTTTGTAATAATTTTCAGTAAAGTTCTAGAAGTTAGACATGATTGTTAGCTAGGTTTTTCATGAAGAAACCTAAGGCCAAAAGGGGCCACAAAGGCTTTGAATCATCACTGGAAAAAGCCTGGTTCCACATTTTGAGTCGACACAAAACTGAGTTGGGTTGACTCATATGCCTCTGGGTCGACTCATCATACCTTCGGGTCGACTTAGGATGCTCATAGGGGGGTTCGGGTCGATCCGTTGGCTGAGGTGTCTCGAATTATATGCACTGGGCTAGGCTTGGGTCGACTCACACTAGGCTTGGGTCGACTCGTGGCCTCGCCTGTTAAAGATACAGAGAATAACTCTGTTTAAGTCGACTCACAGGTCATCGTGGGTCGACTCACGTCCTTACGTCATAAAACTATAGAGACCAAAATGGTATGAGTTGACACCCACAAGATTTGGGCTGACTCAGAGCTACGCCTCAGAAAACTACAAAGAGTTCTACCATTTGAGTCGACGCCCACAAGGCTTGGATCGACTCAAGCTCTCGCCTGAGAGAAACTACAGAGAGAAAACCCCTTTGGTTTGACTCACCAAGGGTCTGGGTTGGCTCAAAGGCCCAAAAATGTTGATGCTCTATTTTTGTACACTTTTTGTAACAAGGCTCTGTTTGGGGGTGAAAACGTGATTTTTATACATCTCTCAAGGCTCTACAACACCTACAAACTTCTTTCCTCCACAACTTGTGCATCCAACACTCTAAAACTTCTTATAAAAGTATTTCGAACAAGATTAATAAATAAAACTCTGAATTTCTCCCATTAAAAATATTCAACAGTGGATAAAATGGAGACTCACATGTAAGCATGTACCAAGAGCAAGAAAAACTAAGAAGAGGGGGTTATATTCCTTCGTTAAGAGAGGTATTCCAAGATGTAATGAACTCTTGAGTTGAGGATATGATTCTTATCTCAAGATTCTCGAAGGTAGGTCATTAATGGCGGTTGTGTCACTTCCTCTTCTCCTCTTTTGTTCTTCTCTCCCATTTCTAGTGTGGAATCTTCACCACTCTTAGTTTTAGCACCTCCTCTGGCTTACAGATCTCCTTAATCACCTTCTCTTCCTCTTAAGAACATATACGTAACAAAGGATCAAAAGAGAGCTTCAAGGATTTGAAGAAGAATATGGGTTTCGGTCTAGAGAGAGAGAGAGCTAAATTTCCACTCATCCCATCACTTGTCCTTGTAATGATGAAATAAAGGGATGATGCGACAAAACAAGAAGGGATGTGTGATAATCCCAATAGACATGATGATGGTTTACAATTAAAGCCACTAGATTTATTTAATGTATAAATATTCTATTTTTCTAGTTTTTATGGGATTAAAATACATTGGCTTAAATTACACTTTAAGCCCTTCTTGTCTTGGGGTTTATGAATTAACTCACATATGTTCTAATTAATTAATCAGGCCAAATTAATTTAATAATGTGGGTACTTTTGCCGTATCTCCTCCTCTCTTTTCCAAGTGGCTTCTTCCACAAAATGGCTGCGCCACAAGACTTTTACCAACGGTATGATTTTGTTCCTCAACACTTGCTCCTTTCGGTCTAACACTTTCACTGGCTCTTCCTCATATGATAGATCTAGCCTTAGATCAATCGGTTGCACTGTTAGAACATGCAAATGATCAGGCATATATTTTCTCAAAATGGACACATGAAAAATTTCATGTAGCTTTAATAGCTCCGGGGGCAACGCTAACTAGTATTTCGTACTCCCAATTCTTTTGTTAATTTTAAATGGTCTGATGTAACGAGGACTCAACTTTTCTTTCTTGCCGAATCGCATGGCACCTTTCCATGGAGATATCTTCAAGAACACATGGTCCCCGACTTCAAACTCCAAATCTCGTCATTTGTTGTCCGCATAACACTTCTGCCTATCTTGAGCTTGCTTTAATCGTTCCCGAATCAATTTGACCTTGTCTGTCATGATTTGGACTATCTCTAGCCCCAATAGTTTCCTTTCCCCTACTTTATCTCAACACGTTGGGCTTCAGAATTTCCTTCCATACAAAGCTTCATAGAGTGCCATTCCTATGGATGATTGGAAACTATTGTTATACACAAATTCAATCAAAGACAAATGATCCTCCCAACTTTCTGGGAGATCCAAAACACATGCTCGGAGCATGTCCTCCAAAGTTTGTATCGTCCTCTCCGACTACCCATCGGTCTAAGGTGAAAAGATGTACTGAACTTTAAAGTCGTCCCTATGACTTCTTATAGACTCAACCCAAACTTAGATGTGAAACGAGGATCTCTATCCGATACCATTGTCACCAGTACACCATGCAAACGGATAATCTCATTAATGTACAAACGTGCATACATGTCTATTGAGAACGTCATCTTAATTGGTAAGACGTGCGCCGACTTTGTCAATCTATCGACTATCACCCAAGTTGCTTCATTTCTCTTGAGAGATCGTGGTAATCCCATTATAAAATCCATGGTGATATGATCCTATTTCGATTTTGGTATTGGCAAAGGTTGCACCAACCCTGCCCGTCTCTAGTGCTCAATCTTTACTTGTTGACACACCAAATATTTGAAAACAAAAATGGCCACATCTCTTTTCATTCCATGCCACCAATAATTTTTCCATAAATCTCGATACATCTTTATGCTTTCCGGATGCATCGCATACAATGAACTTTGAGCTTCCTCAAGAATTTCCCTTTTTAGATCGGCATCATTTGGAACACATAAACGGTTCCCGTACATCAACACACCATCTTCAGAAACTATAAAGTCCTTATTCACCTTTTTGATAATATTATCCTGCAGTTTCAGAAACTGAGGATCAACTTTTTGAGCCTCTTAAATCTTGTCTATCAATAACGGTCAGAGCGTAAGATTCGCAAGCAAGATTGTCTCCGTCTTCATTGATAGTTTTACTCTTAATGATAGCAATTCCCGGTACAAATTGGGGCGTACCTCTTGTATACATGCATATTTTATAAATACTTGGTTCATAAGATCCATAAATGCAGCTGGTGCATTGGTCAACCCAAATGGTATTACCTCAAACTTGTAATGTCCATATCAGTTTCAAAAAGCGGTCTTGAGTACATCTGACTCTCACATTTTCAAGTGGTGGTATCCCGATCTCAAATCAATCTTAGAAAACACACTAGCTCATTGCAATTGGTCAAAAAAATCATCAATCCTGGGCAAAGGATATTTATTCTTAACTGTGACCCTATTCAACTGTCGGTAATCAATACACATTCTTAAGGTTCCATCTTTCTTCTTCACAAACAACACAGGTGCTCCCCATGGTGAGACACTGGGTCGGATGAAACCCTTGTCCATCAACTCTTGTAATTGTTCTTTCAACTCTTGCAATTCTGTAGGGGACATTCTATAGGGTGCAATGGATATAGGTGACGTGCCCGGATATAACTCAATCGTGAAGTCAATCTCTCGATCTACTGGTCGACCTGGTAAGTCATCCGGAAAGATATCTGGAAAATCGCAAATAACTGGTATCCTTGAAATTTCCCCTCATTTTGATTCGGTATTCACCACATGTGCCAAAAATCCTTGACAACCCTTCTGCAACAACTTAGTTGCTTTAAAAGACGGCACAAGACAAACAGGTGTCTTAATTTTATCGCCTTAGAAGATAAATTCTCCTTCACCAGGGATTTGAAATATTATCCTTTTCCCAAAATAATCTAAGGACGCATGATAGGTGGATAACCAATTCACTCCGAGTATAAGATCAAATTCTAATATACTCAATGGCATTACATCCACTTCTATTTCTTGTTTTCCTAACCTTAATGAATACTTCCGGTATATGGTTTTAATTATCATTTCCTTCCCAATGGGTGTTGCAATGGTGACGGTGTAATCTAGACATTCAGGTATTATGCCATCTACTTGTGATATGAAAGCAAGTGCTATGAATGAATGCATCGATCCTGGATCAATAAGAACATAGGAACTCTTATTAAAATCCATAATAGTACCTGCCACCACCTTCGGTGTGGCTCGTGCATCTTGTCTCGTGATGGCAAAAATACGTCTAGGAACAACAGATCTTTCCGCACTACCCTTTATTTTTTTCTGTGTTGATTTTACTGGTCTCATGGTCTTCCTACTACCCATGGAGGATATAGTCTGCATCTCCTATTGCCCGCACTGAGAGACTACATGCCCTGGTTGATTGTAGTGATAACAGATAATCTCTCTTCTCCTACTTGGATAATTCTTGATAAAATGGTCGGTAGCTCCGCATTTATAACATATAGAGGGCTTTCCTTTCTCATTCCTGCTAAAACTTCTACTGTTTGATTGATTTTCCTTGAACCCAATATTCTTTGTCGTTGATTGGTAGCTTTGGCTTTGAAAGGCCGGTGGTCTGTTCATAGTATTCTTGAAACTACTTTTCCACGTCTTATCTGTTGATGCACTGCCAAACTTGTACTTCTTGAACTCTTCCTGCCTTCTCATTCCTTCTTTCAAATCATTCTCAATCATACGTGCCTTGTTCACCAAACTAACATAACTAGTAATCTCTAGGACTGTCAGTCTAGTCCTTATCGTGTACTCCAACCCTCTTTGGAACCTTCTGCACCGTGTCTCCTCGTCTTGAACTAGTAGAGGTGCATAACGTGACAGCTCTATAAACTTCATCATACTCAGTCACACTCATATTTTTCTGAGTTAGATCAATGAATTCCTACTCATTATCATACTTATATGACACATGCTTGCACTTCTCCTCAAATTCCTTTGTGCAGCGAGCCCAAGTGATCTCTTGTGGTGTCGGGGGCTCCACTCCCAGAATAGGCAACTTTAACAATCTTTCTATTGCCTCCCACCAATTATTACATTCCCCTCGGAACATGAAAGTAACGAGGTCAACTCGATCATTCTCCGACACTCCCAGTTGATCTAGGATACGCACCGCGTCCTTTAGCCAGGACTCGACTTCAGTGGGGTCAATTGTTCCATTGAATTCCTTAGCCCTAGGGTCCTTGAACTGTTTTACCCGTGACCTGTCACTCCTCCCTACTTGCATACCAAGTAGTCGGGTATTCGTCACTATTAAACGGGCAATTACTTTCAATACTCTAACTATCTCATGAGCCCGATCAGGTTGTCCAACTTGCTGGGTACTCTAGGCTCGTTCCCAACTTGTTGTTCAAGGGCAAGAAAACACTTCGTCTGAGTTCTCCATTCTCTACATTATAAACGAGAATAGTTATAACATCAGAACTTAAACTCCCGAACTCATTTATGATCGCACATAAATTATTCTTTCACAGAGATTCATAATTATGAGAATCTTTTCAAACTCAAAACTTCAAGATTTACACATATAATTCTATATCTAACAACCCACTTATGACTCATAGGATAGTTTTCCCCAATCTCATAACTTACTATGACTTCCAATAGAAATCTATGCCTACAGAACATGTTTCCAATCGGACTTCAAAATCAGTCAAACAAACGTCCGAAGACAAGGGTACGACACTCCTAAGTCCTATTACCCACAACTTATGTCCACATAGTGCCAAACTCAACTATATTTACAGAACCTATAACCTTATGCTCTGATACCAAATTATCACACTCACTCTCCGGAGGATAAATAAACCTACTCAGAGTGGTGCGACATAGCTTACTTAATCTACAATTACCGTAATAATAAGAGATGCACTACGCATTACCTCAAAAACACATCACATTAATCATTAAATCAGTTCATGAGTTTCACATATATATTACTAAAGGATCCTCCGTCCCTATATACAAAAAGGTAAGCTAAACTATGGGATAATCAATCTCAACCATGTTTACAAACACGATAATCATCTATTTAGTATTACAACCCAAAAATGGAAATTTTACAAAATATCTTCTTCCTTAAATGATCCTCCTCCTGGCACTAGTTGACTAAAAACCTACCCCGATCTGTAATTTGCAACCACAAAGGTTATAGGAGAGTGGGCTTGCCATTAAAATGAAATAAGATATAAAACATTTCTTTCACAAAGCATTTTATGAAAAAGCAACATCACACACACAGATAAGAATAGTTTTCATGATTCTCAAACATCATACTTTGAAACACATCTATCAAAGCAACTGGATAAACTCACATTCACGTGTTATATTTTCACAAACATATATATATAACACAAAACACCCAACTCATGCTTTACAATGCCCAAGTAGTCGTTTAACCTCACGATCGAGAGTTTCGACGATACCATTACCTCAATCATAATGCACTTTCATTTGAGTGGCGAGTGTGAGGGACACTTATTATTACTAGTGGTAAGTGCTACTTATCCATCACTGGACCACTCCAACTTAGGGGCTACAAATATAACAGCCACTTTTGGGCTACACCACCAACGGGGTTAAATCTGTCCACCACTGGAACACCACCCAACTTAGGGGCAATGTCTTTAAGGCTACTAAACACCCACACCTGGGAAAATGCCTTTAAGGCTACTAAACACCAAGGGCAATACCTTTAAGGCTACCAAACGCCCATACAAGGGGCTCATCAGGGATGGTTACCCGGTAAAACTTGGCACACTCAGGCAAAGTATCAAACACAAGGCTAAGCATCAAACACAAGATACAATTTTAATCTCATCAAACTCATTATAAAATAGGACCACATTTGATAAAATAAAGAACAATTTCATTTGAACAACCAAACATTCTTTAATAAAGCATCCATGAGATCATCATAAAATATGTTATCAAAATATTTCAAGATAACAAAATTTCTACGTTTCATTTTAATCAAGCTAGCCACTCTTACCTTTTACTTGAGCGCTTCATAAAAGACCTCCTTTATCATGAGGCGATACTCCCTCGTCCACGGTTACACCTCC
>JAUTBS010195033.1:0-11793 GCA_032361285.1 Aequorea victoria | reverse complement strand
GCCCTTGATTGAAGAAGGAGGTTTCGCTTCACCCATTGAAGAAGAATAGGCTTCGATTCGCCTGCAAGAATATTAGGCTACTATGCGTCTAGAAAGAATAAGAGGTTATGCCTTGCCTGTAAAGAGGTCGATATAACAGTGATTTCGATTCACCCATTAGAGAATCTGATGGTGAATTTCCAAGGCTCTTTAAGGAGTGGACGTAGGTCAAGTTGACCGAACCACTATAAATTATGTTTGCATCTATCTTTCCTTAACTCTTTAATTTTCTGCTCTTATATTATTTCGCTGCATATACATCTTTTTAAAAAGAGTTGAAAAAGTTTAAAGTTTACCAATCAATCCATTCACCCCCCATTTGGGTTGATCCTAATTGTAGACTAACAATGATGATAAAGATGATGATGGTGGTGCTCACAATGGCAACGCCTATGCTCATGGTGGTGATAGCTCGTGGTGGTGGTCCTTAGTTGCAGCAGCGATGGCTGCTGGGTAGTGATTTCCAGAGAGAGAAAATTGAGAGAGGAGAGGGATGGTTCAGGGATTACAAGGGATGTGGTCTTATGAGAAGATGACTCCCTTTTTATAAGGGGAGGGTAGCCAAAACTATAAGAGATTGCTAGCCAAAAGATTATGGATCACATGCGTATCACAAGATTCTCTCCTATGAATTTTATCATCTTCCTAAAATAACTCCCAGCCACCAACTTCAGCTCATATGCATAATCAGACTTTTTTTTCTTTTTTTTCTTTTTGTCACATTCATTCTTTATTTAATCACTAACAACTTATTTAAAGTTATCATTCATTATTATAATTTCAGAATCTTTTATTACTTTATTTAATTATATTTTTAATTAGTTAGTTATAATAATTAATTAATTATCTTTGTTTTAATAAAAAAAAAAAAAATTTACCAGATTTTACATGAGTTAAAATAATCAAGTGGACAACTTGAGAAAACTCAAGTAGGGTCTTGATAAACTAATAAAATTTAATTCAAGACTTTAACAAAAGCCCAAACTATTGAATAGAAGTCAAGTAAAATGATGAAAGTTTAAGAAATAAGTTTTTGCGTAACTTTTAATCTAGGTAAAAACATGAAAATTAAAATAAATCAAATGATTAAACACTTATGAAAACTTAAGCTAAGGTCGAAAATATTATGAAAACTTAAAACATTGGTCAAATAAATAGAATTAAGATTAAGTTAAGGGAAGCTCAAAAAGTGAGAATTAAAAACAAACTTAATGAGGCCTAATTTTAATTAAAGCTCAAAAGATGATTTATTTGGGACTATGGGTCAAAAGAATCTGTAAGTTCAAAATATAAATACAAATGGACCTAAGTCTTTTATTTTAAAACCAAAGATTTGAGATGAAAGTCCAAATTGAGTTATGGCCCAAAAACGAAATTTTTAATAAAGAAAGTCTAAATTTAATTCTTTTTCTTTTATCAAAATAAAAATAAAATATATATACATATAGAGGACTGTTTGGCTGGCTCCCCCTAGGAGAGGGGGAGTGATGTGACCTTTTTCCAAAATTAAAAAAAAAAAAAAAAAAAAAAAGAAAAGGGAGGAAACATGATAAGACTTGAAAGTATGAAGATAACTTGTAAAAATGGTATTCTATCCACCGAGAAGTCTTCCAATTATATATATACACACACACATATATATATATATATATATATATGAGAGAGAAGAGAAATAATTGTTTTAAGTAATTTAGAAAAAATAAAAAATGGGAAAAAAGGAAAGTCTTTTGATAGGATTTTGAAAAGTCTTCTTTCCATAGTTGCTGGCTCATGGTGGCACACAATTAGGAAGCTTTTACCATGGCTAGGAGGAAACCAAATGAAGGAGAACATGCTCAATTGGAGGAGAGTTTGGTTAAAAACTAACCAAAATTTAATTAAATAAATGACAAAATAGTATTTTCACACTTTTTCCATGCTTATATAAAGACCATCATTTCTCAACAGAAATATTTTTTCAAACATTCCCACACACACTATACCACTCGGCATAGAGAGGGAGAGGGACGAGAAAAGAGAAGGAGAAGAAAGAAAGAAAGAAAAAGAGAAGGAATAAGAAAAAGGAAAAAAAATCAAAAGCTAAGTGCCATTCTTTTGGAACAATGAAAACAATCAAGTAAGAGATCTTCAAAATCCTCCAGTTCTTACTTAATATCATCTTTTTAAACTCATCACTCTCTAAGCTAAAAGAAGATAGGACCATGAAAGGACAATTATGGAGGAATCCTAGTTCTAAGAAAGATGAACTTTATTGAGTTGTGAACAAAATAAAGTTGAATGATGAAACCTATGAAGAACTCAGATAAATGAATAAAATAATATATAAAATGTTAATAAGAATATTTGGATCCATGTTTGCATGTGCAAGAGAGAATGAAGATGATGAAAGTAGGAGACCCCTTTGAAAAGGAACAAAACAGTGACTATAATATTCACCCCATGAATTTTCGTGTTACCCAAACAGAGCCTAAATAAAAATATATTTGTTATAGAGTTATGTTAGTATGTTATGAGCATCTATAATTTTTGGTTGGACCCAAAAATATGTTTTAGAATCCTTATGCCATTTTTGAATTTTCTGCATCGAAGTTTCAGAAAAATAGTCCACTTTGAAAATTTTTAATTAATTCCAAATATAATCTCCTAGAGATAATCCATATATGAAAATAAAGGAATATGGGTCTAGTTCACCCAAGAATTACCTCATTTGTGCTGGACAAATTTTGAGAAAAATGGATTCTCCCAAGTAGGTCCATTTCCATACAGTCTGTGTCCCTAGAATTTTTAGATCTCTTTTTGTTGACTTTTTGTTCTCGCTTTTATTCATGAAATATTTAGGTAACATCCTAATCTATCCCATGTAATTTTTTCAGAATTATTCATAAAAATTTAATATTTTTAAACGATTTACAACAAGTGGGACAGAATTTGGAATCTGAGAAAAACTAAGAAAAATGATGTTTCAAGAGGAACTAAGTGCCCAAGCCTAAGAATTTGAGTTCTTAAAAACTCTAATGAACAATTAATACTTAAAATAGTATTGTTATGATAATAAAATGCTAAGTGTTCCTTAAGACTAAGGGAACAAGTAGGGTTATGGAAAATCCATATGAGAAAGGGGTTCCGTACCTAAAGAAATGGGGTCGTATTAGGTTTAACTGAAAGACCTAAGTTATTCTCATACTTAAATATAAATGAGAAATAAGTTGATATTTATTTATGGGTGGTTATAAAACCTAGGTCCCGGAGGGGTAGCGGGGACTGAGGAGCAACACCTCAGGATAAAAGAGGTGAATCTCAAAACGCTTGAATCAGATAAGAGAGGCTAGTTATATTATAATGGAATGTGATGAATGATTGTCATTTTGAAATATTTTGATAACATGCTTGATGAATGTTCTCATAAATATTTTTCAAAGAAAATTCTCTTGTTGTTAATGAAACTATATTTTTGATTCACTCAAACTTAGAGTTTGTTTTATGACGAAGCTTGATGAGAACATGATAAATCGTATTTCATGAATGAATGATAATATTTTCTATTGATGGTGCCAAGTTTTTACGGGTAACCATCCCGAGTTGTTGCGGACATTGTCCAAGTTATTGCGGCTATGCCGAGTTGATGCCTTAAAGGCTTTGCAAGCTATACTCGAGTTGCTAGAACCTACCACTGGTTATAAAGAGTGGCCCTTTTATCCTCCACTCTATTGTAGTGAGTCGTGACGGAGGTAACAATACCATCAGAACTCCTAGTCGTGAGGAAAATGACTACTTGGGCACTGTAGAGCATGAGTTGGATGTCTTGTGTTGTATAAAAATGTTTGTGAAAAATATAATACTTTGGCATTGAGCCTACTTGGTTTCGGTTGATCAAGCATGAATGCTTGTGTTTATGAGAACTTTTCTTATCTGTATGTGAAATTTCTTTTCAATCATATATTTTTGCAAAAAGTCATTTTTCTATGTCTCATTTCATTATAATGCTAAGCCCAATATCTTGTAACATTTTTAGTTGTAGATATCAGTACCAAGTAGAGGTCGGTTCACCTAGTGCCAGGAGAAGGACTTTTTGGAAGAAGTTTCTTTTGTTTAAAGTACTTTTGGGATCCTTAATCAAGTTGTTATAATCGAGAGACAATAAAAAATTCTTGTGTTTGTGTGGATGGGATTGAGTATTTCCTTGAACATAACTTATATTTTTGATTTAGGGATGGGGTATCCCTTAGTAGTCTATGGACTTTGGTCCTAAGAGATAATTAATCTTTCTTGCAAGAATGACTTATGAGTGATGCGGAGTGCATCCCTTAACAAATTAAATTAATTTTAATTAGGTGAGCCCGTGCTACACCATTCTGAGTTGGTTAAATTATCCTCTGGAAAGTTGGTGTGACAGCAATAATTTATATTCTATGATGAGCACTTAGAATTAACTTCGAGATTGGCGAGAAAGGTTGTTTGGTAGCAACTCTTACAGTGAGACCAACGTTACAAGCACGAGTTTAGGAGCTCCAGTTGGTGGACGATCAGGCAAAGAAAATAAGATCAAAGATGGAAGCAGGAAACAAGACTGATTTTGAGATTTGAGACGATGTGTTTTGGTTTGGTAAGAGGTCGTACATACCTAAAGATGAGAAATTGAGGAAGAAAATCCTAGATGAAGCTTACAACTCTGTGTATACCATGCACCCCGGTAGTACCAAGATGTATAGATACATGAAGGAACGATATTGGTGAAAGGGAATGAAGAGAGATGTGGCAGAATTCATTATAAAGTGTGTGGTATGTCAATAAGTAAAGATCGAGTATCAAAGACTGGTAGAGTTGTTATAACCTTTATCAATACCAGAGTGGAAATGAGAACATATCACCATGGACTTTGTGACTAGACTACCACGATCGCCCAAGGGTAATGATGCAATTTAGGTTATAGTCGATATAGATTAACAAAGTCGGCACAATTTCTATCGATTAAGATGTTTTTCTCTATGGACAAGTACGCACAATTGTATATCGACGAGATTATTCGTGTACATGGTGTGCCAGTATCAGTAGTGTCAGATCAAGATCCACACTTCTTATCCCAATTTTAGCTGAGTTTACAGGAAGCGTTTGGACTACTTTGAAGTTCAATACAATATTTCTCCCCCAGATCGATGGACAGTCGTAGAGGATGACACGGACTTTGGATGACATGCTTAGAGCATGTGTTTTGGATCTTTCAGGTAGTTGGGAAGATCACCAATCATTGATCGAATTTGCATACAATAATAGTTTCCAATCGACTATAAAGATGGCTCTCTACAAAGTGTTATATGGAAGAGAATGTCGAAGCCAAATTTGTTGGGATGAAGTGAGAGAAAGGAAGTTGCTCGAACTAGAGATAATTCAGATCACGACTGACAAGATCAAGTTGATTCAAGAGAGACTGAAGCAAGCTCAAGGCAGGCAAAAAAGTTATGCGGATAACTGACGGCGAGATTTAGAATTCGAAGTGGGAGACCATGTATTTTTAAAAATATCTCCCTGGAAAGGTGTCATGTGGTTCGGGAAGAAGGAAAAGTTCAGTCCTTGCTACATCAAACCATATGAAGTTATCAAAAATATTGGGAGCATGGCGTATCAGTTAACTTTACTGCAGAACTATCAAAGCTATACGACGTTTTTCATGTGTCTATGCTGAAGAAATATATGCCAGATCTCTCGCATGTTCCATCGGTACAACCGGTGGATTTAAGACCAAACATATTATATGAAGAGGAGCTAACAGAAGTTCTGGACAGGAAGAAGCAAGTGCTGAGGAACAAAACCATATTGCTATTAAAGATATTGTGGCGTAGTTATTCCGTTAAAGAAGTCACTTGGAAAAGATAGGAGGAGATGCGACAGAAGTACCCACACATTTTTGAACCGGGTACGTAAAAAACTGAGGACAAAATTTCTTTAAGGATGGTAGAATTCAATAACCCATGATTTCTTAAATCAAAATCATAAGTTGCACTGATGATCATTAAAACTAACGATCAACTAACTGGGGATTCAAGTCAAATTTGAACATAAGATATTTAAAGTAAGTAAGTAAATGGGCTTACGAAGTGGATTAATGCCCAAATTAGTTAACAAAGGTTGGACAATGAAATTAATAGCTCAAAAATTAAGGAAAAAGCACAAAACATAAAAGGGTGAGATTAGCCCAATTAATTTAGTATAACTCTTTTGGCCCAAAAATAAAATAATTCTCAAATGGGCTCAAATATAAGATTATGAGATGAGCTTATCATAAATGTTTTAATGGGCTAGGAGGGGGGCCAAATATGTTAGGTGAATTAAATGAGCCCATGAATTAAAAACTGCCCCAATTGAAAAATTGGGCCAAAAAATTATTATTTTTCCTTTACAAAATAAAAAAATACAAATATATATATATATAATATATATATTTTGATGATAAAGGAGAGAGAGAAATGATGTGACATTTTAGTCTCTCAAATTTTAAACGAAAAAATAAATAAAATATTTACTTGGGGACAAAGTTAGCAAAAGTACCTTAGATTTAGGGTTCTTGTCTTCCAAATAAATCAAACATGGTCATAAGCCTAGGAGAATGAATTTAATAAATCAAAACATGGAATAAGAAATCTTGGAGCCCAAGACTTGGTTGGAATAGAATCAAATGAGACAAACTAGATATATAACTATTAGTTGGATTGCAACTAAATGAAGGGTAAATGGATAAATTAGCACAAAACCCTTGTCTATATAAAGGGGGGAGTCTCGCACTCTCCCCCTATTGAAATTTAGTGAAAGTGAGAGAAGAAGAAGAAGAAGAAGAAGAAGAAGAAGAAGAAGAAGAAGAAGAAGAAGAAGAAGGAAGGAAGGAAGGAAGGAAGGGTGGAAGACCAAGGAGGAACCCACTTACTTTTGTCTTCAAACATGGTTAGTGATTCATGATCCCATCTTCTAATTTCTTCTAAAACCTCTTAAACCATATACATATAGTGTTCATGGAACTTAGAACAAAAGAAAACGTGATAGAACACACCTAGGGAGAAGAAGGAACCTAGCTCATGGAATGATCCTAAAATTTTTATTTTAGAGTTTCATGAACTATAATTTGTAAAGAGGCTCAAACCCTTGAGTAAATTCAACTATGGAATTTTTGGGGTTATTTTAATATGACTGGAAAATGTATGATTTTTCTTGGGATTTAAGAATATGATTTAATACCTCAACCCTAATTTTTAAATTTTTGGTGCATGGAAGGCAGATTCAAATGTAACTTTGAAGAATTTTAATTAAGTCTATAAAATTCGTATGGGATTGATGTACCCACCAAGATTTAGGGTTATGAGTCCCCTTTCATATAAAATTTATTTCACAGAAATTCAATGAACAAATTTTGAGTAATTAAGATTCTCCCAAACAGATATCAAAAATGGATTCTATTTTTGGAAAACAATCATTAGACCTATTTTCAGTGGGTTTTAGGAGTTGGCTTCTTCATATAGGAGTTTCCTAAAACCTTTATATAACTCTAAAAAATATTGGAAAAAAATTACATAGAGGTTTACCAATTTATTTCGATTTTCTAAGATGGGTGGCAAATTCTATACATTAGAAAAACTCAAGGGAAATGATATTCGAAGTGGAATCAAGTACCTATGCTTGGGGATTTGAGTTCTTAGCAACTCTAATGAAAAATTGACACTTATAAGAGTATTGTTATGATAATAAAATACTAAGTATTCCTTAAAACCAATGGGACAAGAAGTAGGGTTATGGAAATTCATATGAGAAAAGAGTTCCATACTTAAGGAAATAGGGTTATAATAGGTTCAACTAAATAATCTAAGTTATTCTCATACTTAAATACACAAGTGAGATGAGGTTTTACTTATGTTGCCTTTTCATATAACCTAGGCACCGGAGGAATAGCCGTGAATGGAGGAGCGACACCTCAAGGTTGAAAGGAGGTGGACTTAATTTAAACACTCTATTCTAGGTGAGAGTGGCTAGCTTGATTATAATGAAATGTTGTAAAGACCCGAATTTTTATAATACATAATCTAGGTGTAAATTCACCCTAATTCGTTTACAATAGGTTCAAACCCTAAAATTAAAACTTCATAAACCCTAATGATGCTAGGTAAATAAAGTTATGTATTAAACCTAAGGAATTTTAATGTTAAGTTTGAAGAATAAAGTTTGATTTTCAAGATCACAATCCAAACATGGAATTTTGCGCTAGAGTCTAACATGAAAGCTTAAGCCCAAAGTATCATAAATAAAATTAATGAGCCAAAATTAAATTCTAGAGCCCAAATAATTAAATTAAAACCCACTCCATGAAGAAGTCTTGAAAAATTCCATAAAAGGCCCAAATTTTAATTAAACATCAAAATGGGGCCCACATGTATTTCTAAATTATGGAAATAAGAAAATTAGCAAAATAAACTCATTGCCAAACAAGCCCTACATCCGGCCAGTCCTTTCCCCATAGGAGAGTTGCTTAATGTGACATAATTCTTTAATTTTAATTAAAAGAAAGAAAGGAGGGAACATTAATGTGACCTTTGCTTAATTTTTAAGCAACTTAAATATAAGACTTTAATTCATCTTCTTCCATAATTAATTAATTGTAGGAGATATTTATACACATAAATATACTTCAAGTAGATAAGAATACATGAAATAACTAAATTATGGGAGAAAATTAGTCAAAGAAAGACTAGCAAAAATGAAGACTTTTTAGAAACACTAATTCTCATAAATTGTGATTTGATCGTACATCCAAATCAAACCACTATTTGGCCTATGTCATTAGTCTTTTTGGAAAGATTTTTTAGCCAAAGTTGGTCATAAAATTGAATGACACTTGAGGGGAGTAATTAGGGAATTAATTTAAAAAGAAAGCATTGGAAAAGTCCCTAACCACTTTGCCTATAAATAGGACCACTCTCCATCACTTTGAAAACCTTTTCTCTCTCTCTTCTCCCTCTCATATTCGGTGGACCAGATCAGGAGAAAGGGGGAAAAAGAAGAAGAAGAAGAAGAAGAAGAAGAAAAATGAGAAGATCAAGGAAGCTAGAACCATTCTCTGAGACCAAGAACTAACAAGTAAGAAACTTCTTCAACCCTCCATTCATCTCCTAATATCATCTTCTTTCCTTTAACTCTCTCTAAGATAAAAGAAAAATGAACAAAAATGAATGAGAATGAAGATAGACCATGGAATCAAAAAGATGTTGTTAAAACTATGTTCTAGGAAAGTTTTAAATCAACCAAAGATGAAGAACAAATAATCTATAAAATAATTAGAAAATTTATAGTGGATGTATTAGGTTGTTATGATATGTTTAGACATGCTTTTGATGTGTTAAAATCAGAATGATTGTTGGATGTTCGTGTTTGCGAAGAAATGAACAAAACAGAGCAATTTTTAGGTCATTTTCATAATTTTTGTGTGAACCAAATGAACTCTAAATAAAACTCTATTTCTAACAGATGTACTTTAGGATGTCTTGAGAGTGTGAGATTTTTTGTTAGACCCCAAAATGTATTTTTGAAATACTTTGCCAATTTTGAAGCTTCTGTGACAGAGAGTCAGAAGCAAAGTCCACTTTGAACCCTTGTATCCTGCTCTATAAAACTCCCCTTGTAATGATCCACATATCCACAGAAAGGTATATGACTCTAGTTTCACCCCCTATTTACAGAAGTTAATTTCATTAAGTAGATTTTTAGATATGTCAATTTTTCCAAACAGACCCCTTTGTCAACAGCTTCTGTTGTAGTAATTATCGGACCCCTTGCTGTTTACAACCAGATCTCGATTCCTTCATAACAAATGTAGATAGTAACTTAATATAGCTCCCTGTAATGTTTCATAATTTTCTAGTGAGATTTGATATTTTAAAAGTATTTTAAGGTCTCTATGGAAGATTTTGGAACTCTGCTCTGTTCTGAGAAATAAAGTGTTTAAGGCTCCATTAACCCTAAGTTTTGTTTGTTTCCTTTTTAAATATCATTCATGGGTTTGAATATATGTTATGGCTGGAATGAATATTTTATGATCTAGACTTATGTTATAAACATCTCTCATGCATGGCTTGAGTCTTGGGCGGGGTGGTCACCTTGTGTCTAGCTTGGCTAGGGTTTATTCTTGATGACTTTGTTATTGTCGTGGACGAGTTCACATGGTTTGTGACTTGGGTTTGATCTTATGATGGAATGGATGGTTTCCCTTCTATGTTGTGACCTTGTGTTGGGTACAGTATAGCTTGGTGCACCGTGTAGCCTTATGAATTTAACACAGACTTGTCAGGGACTCAAAGGGTCGGTGGTTCCGAGGTGCAGTGTAGTGAACTCCTCACCTGGCCATACCCCGCCGCCCTTAGGGAATTCATGAGCTAGCTGAGTAATTAACTTTCTACGGTGCTCATGGTGTGACAAGGTGGTTCTTTCAGATTGATTCTAGTCGGGGGCCTTATGAGCCAGTTGGAGCACTTATCTCGCTGCGACTAATAAACTGCAAACGGAGAACTGTATCCAACTGTCTGGCAGCTTAAATATCAAAGGGTGTAAGTTTGTAATTTTGGGTGGTTGAGTTTTGTTGAATTCTTTCGGCGTAAAGGAGTCCTGGTCGTGATTCAGGGTTTACATCATTGTCGCATATCATATTTTATTATATACTTTTGTATGTATTTATGTGTACGAAATGTTGGGTTCAGGAGTTTCTTTCTGGGTTTCGCAGCTCATGGCGTTTCATGCCAGGACATGAAGAGGAGGATACAATCGAAGAGACCACAGAGGAATATGTGGAGCCGTGGCTCACTTGATCAAGTAGCAGTTGTGCTTGGACAATTTTAATTTCTGTAATCTTTTTACGGTTGGATTCTAATAATTAAAACAGGTTGTGTGATGTGCAAAAAATGCGAACAGTATTATCTTACGATAAATATTTAAATCATGTTGTATGGTTGTCATTAGGATAACTCTAAATACTATATTTATGTCTCTTAACGAACCAAATTTTTGGGCCGTTATAACTTGGTATCAGAGCATAGGTTTAGTGAACCTTAGAGGCCTTGGGATATGGAAAACTGTGTGTTCGTTGAGCAGTTGTTATTCTGCTGGTCTAAGTTACTACAGATCTGATCTAAATATAAGTATGAACATAAAAATGAACTAAGTCTATATAATTATATCTTGCGTGAAGACTGTCTTCTGACTCGGAGGAGGAACTTTTGGGCACGAGGAGAACATGACGCGGAACGCGATCGGGCACATGAGCGTTGTGTGGGTATTAGGCCTTAGATTTATGTTTAGATAGAAAATCATTATCATCCTAGGGTTATTTAAGTATCTTAAACTCTAGGTGCTAGGGGACAAAGTAATTCAATGAAAAATATATTAGAACTTCTCTGTTCCTGATAATGCGCCGGACCCGCAAAATTTAAATCGTATACTAGGATTGTCTTACCTCATACTTCCATGAGAAATTTAACGACGTCCTAGATTTAATTTCCAATTAACCTTAACGATGTTAGAAACAAAATCCCATGAATTAAACAAATGAACTTAGGTAAGGATAATTAAACCCTAGATGAGATTTTTGGTCAACTTTAAAAAAAAATCATAGGAGCAGGACTCCATGTAACGCCCCAAAATTTCCGGATCGTTAAGAGACATAATAATATTAAATAGGGTTATGCTAAGACAATCATCCCACACTTGATTAATATTTAACATATAATA